>LGSN01000091.1:0-85490 GCA_001314375.1 Phytophthora podocarpi
CGTTGGGCAGACACCGTCGAACCAGTAACCAACCTTTTGCCACGGGACGTAGCCGTACACCAACAACAATTGCGAGAAGAGCGCGCCACCAGAAGCTGACAAGAGCTCGTGGCCAGGCAAGAGCTCGTCTACAAACCAGGGCTCACGTGCATACGAGGGCTCGTATGCAGGGCAGGCCTCCTTGAGACCAGACGCCGTGGGAATCTGGGCCGTCGACTAGCCGCTGTGGTCCACTCTGGACCTTCACGGGACACAATAGCGTGAGCTCATAGACAACGTCTTGAGCTTCTTTTCCCGGTCTCTGATTTGTAGAAATGATGCAGTGGCGGCCAAAATGTCAGGGTTCAAAACAAGGTGTGCTGCCATTTTTATATGGTATTCACTATGCCATGGATTGAATTGGTCCATCGTCTGACCCTTTTTGGCAAATAGTACTTAATGTATTTTTTATGGCGACTAAAGGGTTAACACGTATTAACCGTAATAATAAATTAAAACTTCAAGTACTTTCGTAGTATTAGTGACAACACGGATTTTGTGCGACATTCGGCGTTTTTCCTACTAACGTTAGGGACAGATTGAAAATTGGCAACGTCAAATCGTTTACACTACATGATAAAATGAACATGACCGTATGAACTGAGTTTCCCTTCGCCTCCAATTTGTATTCAGTTTGAGCTTACCCGTCAATAAAACGCACTTCGCTACTGAAGACTAGTATTTGCACGAAACTCTTTGTACCGAACAATGCGGGCCCTGTACTCTTCGGACTTCCTGCCAACCTTTTGCATACCTCTCCAGATCTTCTTGTCGCTATAGCCCATGCCGTGCCAGACCGCGAACGCCTTGACAAGTTCATCTTCGTCGTTCAGGATGTTGTCGTATAGTGCCGCGTTTACCTCCCCTCCTGCAAATTGAACAGATTTTCTTTCCTAAAAGGGCTAATATATGACGATTCTGCAGGCAGTGGCTTCGTCCACAGCCAGCATCAACTCGAGAAATGCTGTTCCCAGTGAAAGCACCCCACTGACTCGACCATATTCTGCACGATATCTAAACCTTACCAGTTAGCGCAAGACGCGTTCACATGCCACATCTTCTATACTTGCAAAAGAACAATGAGTTCTGCATCATGGAGCCTTAAAAAAATTGAGGTACTTGTGTGAAAAGTTCTACAATTTGAATCTCAGCAATGGGTCAAAGCAGATTTACCCACTGCTCACGGCAGACGTCGTCGTATATTGCATTGACAGAACTAAATTCCATCAATGGATGACGAGCTGCAGTCGAAATCACTTGGACGCTGAAATGTACAGCACTGTCACCATTAGAAGAAAAAGCAGAATTCTGCGTTAGGCACAATTCTGCAGCATAAAAAAATAAAAGATATAAAACCATCCAACCAGCCGACCGTTGTTGCCACGGATGAAGCAGTCTCCGTACTGGGCCTTGAGCTGTCCGTTCTGGTACTCCTGCGTCTGCTCCATGGCGATGTTCATGAAGCCATCCAGACAGGCCAGCACGCCCTTGTACTCCACGCCGTTGTTGAGCTTCACGTCCACGGGGCGGCCCAGCACGCCCTTGAGGAAGTCGGACGGCGTCTTCTTGGTTGCCTGCTGCTGCGTCTCCGCCATACTAACTTACTATGCAATGAGGGGAGGCAGAAATACATGTACGCTTTTTGTCATCTAACGTTTGATTGGATGAAAACGAATGTTTTTTAAACGTGTTACATGTATTTTACGCGTTCGGGTTACTGTATTTTTCATCAACATGGACCAGCTGCAACGCGAGTATCTTCGTGGTGCGCGACGCAAGGCGCAAGCCACCGACTACTTCGACGCAGAGGAGAGTGACGATGACCGAGAACGAGCTCCACGTGCTGCTGCGGAAGAGGAAGAAGTGGATCCCTTGGACGCCTTCATGCAGGGGATCGACGCCCAAGTGACGCAACTGCGGAAAGCGCCACCCAAACGAGTGGCGGACAAGCCACAAGTACTGAACCACGCGGGCGATGGTGCAGACAATTATCTCGAGGAATACGCACGGGTTAGAACCAAATTTAAAATTATTTGCAACTGTTATGTTGCTATTTTGTATTGACAAATTATTTTATTTTATTTATTTGTTTTGTTTCATTTTTTGCAGAGTACCAAGAAGCCTCGAGTGGGTCTGGAAGACTCGGACGAAGAAGTTTATGCTACAGCAAAGCAACTGGCCGATGCTGAAGCTCCTGACGACGTGGACAAAAAGGTGATGGAAGTTTTGACTCCGGTCGACCATTCCACAGTACAGTATGAACCGTTCAGGAAAAAAATCTACACTCTGCACACTGAAACGGCAGCTCTTAGTGAGCAACAAGTGGCCAAAGTTCGGTCAGAACTGAGTGTTCGAGTGGATGGAGCTGATGTTCCAGCCCCCGTGAGGTCTTTTATGCATCTCGGATTTGACCGGAAGATGCTGCAGACGCTCATGAAACTTGGACTGGAAGCTCCGACGGCGATTCAGGCGCAAGCTTTCCCGGTTGCTCTTTCGGGGAGAGATTTGATTGGAATTGCCAAGACGGGGTCGGGAAAAACGTTAGCGTTTACGCTGCCGATGGTTCGTCATGTAATGGATCAAAGGGAGTTGGGGAGGGGTGAAGGACCTATTGCTGTGGTGTTGGCACCTACGCGAGAACTTGCACATCAGACGTACGTTCATGCGAAGAAGTTTCTGGGGGTGTATGGAGCGTCGTGTGCGGCGATCTACGGTGGAGCAGGGAAGTGGGAGCAGGTCCAAGCATTGAAGAAAGGTGTCGAGGTTGTTGTTGCCACACCTGGGAGATTTATTGAAATGATCCGAAAGAAGACGGCTCCTATGAATCGCGTGACCTTTGTGGTTCTTGATGAAGCCGATCGCATGTTTGAGATGGGATTCGAGCCTCAGTTACGCTCTGTCATGGGGCAAGTGCGCCCAGATCGCCAAACGCTCATGTTTTCGGCTACTTTCCGTCGGAGGATTGAGGCACTGGCGTTAGATGTGCTTACAAATCCAGTAAAGCTGACAATTGGCCAGGTCGGCCAAGCCAACGAAGATATTCGCCAGATTGCTGTAGTGTTGCCGGGGCATGGAGCCAAATGGCCTTGGTTGATGGCACGTATGCGCGGCTTAGTCGATGAAGGTCGTTTGCTTATCTTTGCTGGAAGCAAGGCTGGTTGTGAGGAGCTAGCGAAGAACTTGGCCACCGCCTTCCCTGCAGCACCTGCCCTCTGTTTGCATGGTGATAAAACGCAGCAGGAGCGATCGCAAGCTTTATCGAAGTTTAAACATGGCGAGTGTCGTGTTCTTGTAGCTACTGATGTCGCTGCTCGTGGGCTGGATGTCAAGGACGTGAAAAACGTGGTGAACTTTGATGTGGCGAAAAACATCGACACCCACGTGCATCGCATCGGCCGTACCGGACGAATGGGGCTAGAGGGGTTCGAGCCTGGCACTGCGTACACTCTGGTTACCCGCAACGAGTCGCAGTTTGCTGCTCAACTAGTCTATAATATGGACGTTTCAGGACAGCCAGTATCAGCGGAGCTACTTGCTCTAGCTAAACGGGACGGACGCTTTCGTCGCGGTGGAGCTGCAGCTCGTGCGCCTTCAGCAGTTGGTGGCGCCAATGATGCAGGAGGTTGGCATAGTGCTCCTTCAAACAGTGGGCTATCGACATCAGCGCAAATCCAGCAGCCTGTTGGCACCTCTGGGGGAGGCAAAGATCATGCTTTCGATACGGAGGACGCTGCGGAGTTGGAACGCTGGAACGATAGTCGCCGAAAGAGCAAGGCTGACCAACGCAAAGGTTTGGGCTTCGGGGGTGTTGGGAGTGCCAAAGCAGCAGTGAGACCAGTTGGAATGCGCGGGTTTGTGAAGGCGTCGACACCCGCCACCACGTTGGCTACTGCCTTTCGTTCGGGTTTTGTGAAGTCGACGTTGGGAACCGATGCTTTAGCGCAGCCTCCGCCACCCAACACTTCATTGATGAGCTCTCTACCTCCACCTCCACCGCTACTATCGGTCTCATCGGCTCCAATGAGTAAGTCCAATCTCATCGTTGAGGTACCCCCGCCGTCACCTCAACAGCGAACGCAATTCGCTCCAAGCGTCCTATCCAGCAGCAGCACTTCGCTAGTTCCACCGCCGCCTCCACCAACTGTGGTGGTGTCAACGCCCGATGAAGCCACAAAGACACCAGTAATTGCACCCGTATCTGGTATGCAAAATGAAGCAGCTCCGCGGCGGAACGCTCACGCACAGCGTGTAAGTGAGTCGCGATCAAGGAGTCGAAGTTGCAGTCCAAGTCCCTCTCGTCGTCGTAGCAGATCAAGATCAAGAAGTCGATACCGCCGTCGTTCTCGTTCAAGTTCATCGGAAAGTTATCGCAGACGTCGTGGGAGGTCACCTTCATATGAGCGTTATCGGCGGCGAAGTCGCAGCCGGAGTCGGAGTAGAGGACAGAGCCGTGACCGGGATCGTAGCCGCAGTATACGCCGGTCGCCCTCTCGATCACGTTCACGATCAAGGCAAGAGCGTCGGAGGCGTTGAACGAGGGAGCGAGTACACTGGAGGTGCTTGTCCAAACCCGTGTCAACTGAACGAAACATTGGGGGGGGGAGGTCTTCTAAAGGCTAAACTTCGTTTATTCCTGCGGACAGACTACCGTTTTTGCTACATGTACACAACGAGGGGAATGTGCAAGACACGGAGGCGAACTGGAGTGGAGGGATTAACAAAACCTATAGGGAAACTACATGATACTAGAGCGGCAGCTTATGCGTCGGCCGACAAGTGATCGTCGCGCGGCTGCACCCCATCAAAGAGCGAATCTATTGTCTGTCAATTCACGCCTGCGCCTCCGGGGCAGCAGCATCCTCTGAAGTTTCTTCTACTGCTGCCTCTCCACTAGGTGCTTCCTCCAAACTGCTAGCGTCCTCCGTAGTCTGGGTTTTCGTCTCTGTCTCCGTTGTAGCGGTAGTCTCCGTGGTTGTTTCCGCCGACGCCGGCTCTGTTGTCGCTTCCTCTGTGGCAGGAGCAGCAGCGGCTTCAGTCAGCTCCGCGGCGGGTGCTGTGGGGTTCACAGCCAGGTCTGCCGTGGTTACAATAGCTGGCACTGGCTCATCATCGTCAAAATCGTCGTTTTCCATACCGGGAATAGGCTCAAACGGAATGTCCTCGAAGGTGCCCTCAAATTTGGCCCAGCTGCCGCCAGACTCAAAGTTTGCCCACCGGTCGGTGCCGCCTTCGCTATCCTTAGGGGCACTCTCCTGTCGTGCAAGCTCCTCCTCATCTTCTTCCTCACTACTGCTGCTGTCGTTCATGATTTCTGGCAGCATGGGTGTGTCAGTGTCCTTAACATCGAAGTCAGTGTCAAAGCCATTGGGGTCGGAGCCGAATCCCGAGGCGCCCAGCATCTCGGCGAACTGAGCGTTCAGCAGCTCGTCATTCTGGTTAAAGCCCATGACCGAGTACGGATCCTCGCTTCCCTGAGAAATTGTTACGCCACCCAGAGGCATACGCTCACGCTCGTAAATGGGGGCAAGCACCTTGCTCGACAGCTCCTCCCACTTTTTCCACGTGACTTCGTCCTCTTCAAAAAGTTCCAGCACCGTGTCTGCGTGCCGCATCTCGTTTAAAGAGCCCTCCTCGTTCGTGCTACCACGCACATCCTCCAGCATCGTCATAAGCATGTTGCAAATTCGGTGAAGGTGGCCCACATATCCAAGTGAAAAGCCCTTAGCGACCGCTGTAGCTTCATCGTTCTTCTCGTGCGCCTCAATGATACGCGGCAGCAGGCGCGCTTCCTTCACTAATCCTACCAGCAAATCGTGGCTACCACTTTCTAAGATGCCAATCACCATGCTCTCAACGTCAGCGTGGAGCATGTTCACCGACTCGAATTTGAAGAACAAGTCCAGGCAGATATCAATAGCGTGCTGCTCAAGCAGCACGATATCCACCATCTGGTATTTGGACTGCATCAGTAGCACAACGAGTCCGACCATCTTCAGTCGACGCATTCCCAGACGCGGGACCTCCTGGTGACGCTGGTTACGGATAGTACCGGCATCCGCTCCGTCCGCCTTAAGAATCGCGCAAATCTGCGGCAGACGCTCAACAGTGCATGCCACCGCGGGTGGCACCTCATCCGTCGCACAGTACTGCGCGTTCGTAGCACGAGATAATAACGCGCTTAACACAGAAATCGCACCTGTCATCGACGACGCGCACGGGGTGGTGACATCATCTGCAGGGACAGTCAACGCAACCAACTTCTCCGCCACTTCCTTCGTCTCCAAATGTCCCAGCAGTGCAAACGACACAGGCGCACTCGAACTCGCAGGCGAGGCCGGGTCCGTCTGCTGCGCACGCGTTCCACAGTGAATAATATCCACCAGCACTTCCGACGCGTGCTTGTGAGCGTCACTGTCCGCCTTCGTGTCCGCCAGCATCGTGAGCAACAGATCCACAACCGTCGACTCCGACTGCCACGTCAGCGTCTTGTCCTTGGATGCCGTGGGGGTTCCGCTACCACTCATCCCATCGTCATCATCTGCTCCATACCACGAGTTGGACGGCGGGAATCCCATCGACATGCCAGGGAAATCCATGCAGTCGTCCATGTAGTCGGCCTGATAGGGCTGCAGCAGGCGTTTGAGCAGTTCGGCGACGGAGAAACTGGCCGCGTGGTGAGCAAAACCCGCCAGCAGCTGCTCCGAGTTCTTGTTGAGCAGCGCCGTCATCTCCTGCGGCTTGCGGACCATGAGCATCGTCACGATCTTCTCAAAGTAGCCGGCCAGACGTGGGTCCAGCAGCTCCTCCATCTCGTACAGGAACTCGAAGAGCGTCTCGACAATTTTGCCCTCCGAAGACGTCACGAGCGTCTCCGTGATGCTCGAGATGTCGCAGCAAATGACTTCGCACGACATGTACGGGTACTTGAGCGTGCGCAGGTCATCAGACGTGTCTTCAGGTGTGCGCACGACGTATTCCACGAGCTGCTGCACGACAGATTCCTGTGAGAGACTAAAATTGGGCAATAGGCATAAAAGTTAGTCGCCTAAAATAACGCCTAGACCGTAAAATAACGTTCGAATGAGTGATGGATATTCGTACAAGTCCAGCAGCTTGGTGTTGCGCGTCTTGACCTCCTGCACCAGCTCGTCCTCCTGCAGCACTTGCTCGAGCGTGAAGTCATCCTTCTCCAGCAGGTCGTTGAGCGGGCTCGAGATGTTAAAGAGCGACGAGCCCTGCGCCCATACGCTGCCCTCGTCGGCCATGGCGGAGAACAGCGACATGGTGGTCTCTCTCTGTATACAGTAGGCAGGTAAAAAGGCCCCTCTCTCTCCTTCTTCGAGGCAAAGGGGGGCAGACTCTCGAGCTCCGCTTAGTTGTCAACCGGAGGTTTCTTCTTCCCTGGTGGCGCCGCCACCACCTTCCCCCCCTTTGGCTCGACCCGTTTTTGTGTGGAGGACATCAATGCAACATGATTTATAAAGACCGATAGTTCGAGTAAGTGTACAGAAGATTATGGGTCGGGAGGTGGGAAGCGAAGGATTCCCCCGCAACACTGGGGATCGGGGTGCATTCGTCCCGCGGATTGGCCAATTTTTCGTTTGGTCTTTTTATATCCGCCCATGCCACACGCGCTGCTTGCTTGGCTCGGACGTGACGCTGGCACTAATATTGGCGCGTGATATCCGGAGGGGCAAGCGGGGATGCGATGTGCTGACGCGTGGTGACAAGCACAAGTGCCGCGCGGGAGGAGAGCAGGAAAGCGGAAGGCTTCGATGTCTATTCTACTATAATAACATGGGCCTTAGCCGAGTCGAGGCTGCTCCAAAGATTGTGTGGCCACAGCCAACTTCGGTGGTTGAAGGGCACATTCCGCCCCAACAGTGCCCATCACAAATTGTGATTCATAATTGAGCCCTATATGACTTCCAGTCATTGACTAGTCAATAATACCTAATTCAAATGAGAGGGTTCGATTGGGCAAATATAGATTGAATACGTAAAGCGTGATGATTGGTCATAAACATGTGCGTTTCTCAGCCAATCACGCCATGTTGAAGTTGCCTCGCCTGGCTCAATTAGTCAGAAGTCAGGCCAACGGTATCCCCGTCGGCATTGGGTCGCGTCGCTGATGTTCACAAGGCCCGGGTGGGACTTAGTCATGCGATCGATGACATGACGAGGGAGCTGGAAGGAGCCAACTTTTGGTGATAACTGAGGAACGATTATCTGGTGAAGCATCACCGCAGAGAGAGATCGATATGCACTTCGTGATTTATAGTGGTTTGATCCGTAAGAGTCCCTGCCAAGGAGGCGACAAGAATCACGGGATTTTAATGCAGCCACTTGTCTTTGACAACTGCCTTGGGACATCGGTCATTTGGTGAATTCCGTGCAGGATGGCAAAAGTGGAGAAAAGATTAAGCGTGCTTGCTCATCCCGCTACCTGCCTTTGACCGTGTGTTGCTGGAATATTTACCACTGCAGCCGCCTTCTAACGTCTTCTGGCTACGCTGGTAGTTGATGCAAATTACTCGTGGTGTTGGAGCCACCGCTCAAATGGCCAGGTTCATACCAGAATTAAACTTCATATTGGTCAACACGCGTGTAGTACATGTCTGTTATTGTATTACTGATCTTGAAGTTTGCAAACATTTTCTTGTGATCGCAACGCCTGCACATCACGCTCATTCGTTTAGTACGATACATGTATTCATTTTGGTGTGCATATTGACATCGGTCGGGGTCGATGATCTTATCGATACTGTTCATCGCCACAGTATTTCGGGTACATGTTACTGGAAATCCGAGAAGTCAATTCAAATGTGAAAAATGTCTGTAGCTGGGGTGGGTCATTGGTCGTTCTCAATGCATTCTTGCAATGCCAGTTCACATTTTTCAGTTTTCACATTGCGCCAACTTGCGTTTGTGTTTGAAACGGAAATTTATCCGGTGCAAGCGTATTTTCTTCATGGAAATCCCCAACTTGTTGTAGTACGAGCTTGTACACTTCGTCATTGCTCTATGGCTAGTGCACAATTTACTTTTTTGCCCAGCACCATCAAGATGTTGAGCATGTCCTAAGCTTATCGATAAACAACACAGACGCATAATAACATCCGAGATGCGTATTACCCAGCTCGCCACGATGTCAATACTATATATTTATGTCTCGACCAGCCCTCGAAAAAGAGGCAATCGCTATTTTCTTTATCACTCGCGGTCAATAGTGGCGGAGGTGGAGGTGTACGCAGCAGCTGTAGATGGTAAGGTGCCAACAGCAACGCTTGTAACTAAAAAAAACACGAATTCCAGTGTGGAGACGGATCGCGAAAAATGAGATGATGGTCAGGTTTATACCAGGGCTCAATTTCAAGATTTGCTATTGCCTTGGGGATTACTAATTGCATTGCCTTCATAGCAATTTATCTCCTGGCTGCAAGCACAATAGAATTTCCTCTGACACTCATGATGCAATTGCGGCAATCCCTATCAGAATGTACATGTATTACGCCGTTAATGACTTTACTCATCTTGGGTCCAGTTCTGTTTGCGACGGATTCGCCGCTTAAATTAAATTTCACTCCGATAGATATAATCGCTTCTTTTTGCGTTCATGTCGCGTTTTGGAGTGTTCCCGATCTACAAAGTGATTATGAAGCTGTCCCAGTGGATTATCAAGCCGTTGCCATTGCTATTTTACCGATGTGGAAGTTTGCTGCCAAGCACTTCCTTTTACGCGCCACCCATGAACTGGAAGACATGATGCCAGTGCTCGAGGCGTTTTCAGTTGATTTCATGAGCATTCTATTCATCTCTGTTTGTATGTCGACTTCAGGGTCTTTAGCCTTATCAATACTCTTCGTCGCAGCCGATGTTATCCAGTCGTGGCTAGAGTTCCGAGAAATGAGCTAATGCAAAAAGCAGCTTCTTGATGACCGACAAAATTCTCTTCTCCAGCGTGTTGAACGACTGACCTGTTTGCGATAATTGTTGGCATGACACGAAACTCTGGTGATTTCCGGCGAAAATCACCGGAAGGGTGCGACTGTGGGTGTGTCTACCTCATTCGCTCAATAGAGACACAATAGAGCAGCTTCAATCCCTCGACGCATCGGGTGTATACAACGATAAAGCCGAAAGTTTTCACAAAAGGGAAAATCGACCTCAGCACGCAAACAAGCTTACACCATCTTCAAAAAGCATCAATTGCACCAGCACCAGCGTGTTTGTTGAGTGATTCAGCTCCACAAAGTCTACATGTAGTTGGGGCTGGCACGACAAATTTACAGCCAGCAGCTACAGGTGAACGCAACGCAAGCACTACAGTGTACACAAGCTGAGAGGGCAAAAAGACTTGTTGTTCAAGGTTTACAGCTCCTATTTCATTGCGAATATTTGGTTCTGGTTGAGTACATGGAGTGCATTGTTCCGCTAATTTTGTTGGGATACAAGTCGATTCTTGAGCAATTGCCAAACGTCGTGTATTATCCAGGTGACGCTGGGAATTGGGGCGTGAATGCTTTAGAAAACGTTCTGCGTGCTGGAAGTTGGTTCATTATTTTTCCTAAACATATTCCTGCAGCGCCAGTTGCATTCTCTCCGTTGTACCAGCTTGTGTTCGTACTTGAAATGGAGATTTACGTGGTACAAGTGATTTTCTTCGTCGAGATCCTGGTTGTGTTGCAGTACGAGCTTGAGCATTTCGGTGAGCATCCCTTTCCAAAAGCCGCCATTTGTAACTAGCTGACCAGTTGTGGGTGTTGACTATGTTTCAGGTGCTGACTTTTACACTTCAGTTCAAATGGCTTCGAGGCAAAGGTCAATAGCTGGATTCAGCCGAACACGTTGCTGTTCCCCAATCAAGCATCGCTGGATGCTTTGTGTCAATCATAAAGATGCCTGTCGATAGATAGTCAACCCTCACAAAAATGCACAACACGTTTGGGGCACAGCTGCAGCCAAAGCAGACGATCATCCCGCTATGACCCACACTTGTCGTGTATCAACAAATCTTAATTAACGTCTCTTTCGAGACTTACACAACCAACGTGTTCTACTGATTCTTGCCACGAAGCCAATCGAACTGAAACGTAAAGTCAGCACCTGAAGTGACAGAAAAATTAGTGAAGTGGCAGTTGGATAAGTGAGAACAAAGCATGCACCTAAATGCTCGAGTTGATACTGTAGCAAAAATATTGTTTCCAGGAAAAGGTTTGCCTGCACTGGATAAATCTGCGCTTCCAAGACGAAGGCGAGCTGGTATAGTGGAGAAAAGGCAAACTTGCGCTGCAGGAAAATGTGGAGAAAGATGAGTGACACGACTTCTAGTACTGCAAAAAACAGAAGGTTCACCACTGCAGTCGTGCTCCAGCTTCCTGCGCCACCCGGGTAGAAGACGACATTTGGTAGCTGCTCCAGGATCGATTTGTATGAGACGAATACAAGTGGGACAACGCACTCGATGTACTCGGCAAGTGCTAAGTAGTCGCAGTGAAAAGAAGTTGCAGACCCTGCAAGACAAGCTCTTTCGATCGCTTAACTTGCTTAATACTCTTGGTACTGTTTCGTTGCGTCTTTGAAAGCTTCATACTGATGGTTTTCGTCAAAATACCGTTTGTTGGAGGCGACAGAGGCACTAGATTGACGGGAGCAGGTGCGACCGACACATGATGATAATCCCAACAGATTGGTCGATGACGAGGCTTACGTTTGGAGGGAATAGATGCTATCCTGTTGGAAGGATGACCACTCGAGCCGTAAATGCCCGACGGTCCCAATGTTTGCATCCTGTTTTCGAGTTTTTCTGGGAGGATATTACTAGGGCTAGCCCATAGTCGTGCACCATCCAACGACGTCACTTGATAGACGATAGGATTGCGAGCTACACCAAGGATCATTGTTAGAAGCCCTACAGTCTCGGACGTATCAAAGGATTGCCCATTTTTCAGTTTAAGGTGTTCTTCTGTAGCTCGTCGGGCATCAAGAAGCCGTGACAAAGTTTTCGCATTATTTCGCACTTCGCGAAACTCCAGAAGAGATTGACACACATCTGCTGCTATGAACAACATTGAGAGGTAGATAGATCCAGAGGTTGTCATGCAAACAGAGAGGAAAAGAGCACTGAAAAAGTCCACCGAAAATGCCACAAGCTCCGGAATGAAGTCTTCCAGGTCACGAGTGGCATGCACTACGAATCGTTTTGCTGCAAATTTCCAAATCGGAAGTACGATCACAGCGCCTCGGTAGCTCAGTGGTATAAGGTCGTATAGTACTTTGTACAAAGGATAAACCGCTGTAAGAGCCAAGTGAACGAAGAAACACCTCTGAAATCGTTCATGGTGCAACCAAAGAAGTGAACCTTTTGCGAACAGACCAGGACCGAAAACGAGACGCGTTATTGCTGGGGCGTAGATTGCCATCGTAATAGCTCCAAGTTGCCACATGAACGGCACAGGGAACCCAAAAACTACGCCTTCAAGAAGATATGTCCCCACTTGAGCAATACATATCCCCATAGAAGCAATTACCATCTTAGTGACTGTGAGATTGAAGCCTGGAATGAAAGCGTTTATCTGTGAAAATCCTGCGATGCTTAACGTGAATACCATCAAGCTCAAACAGATCCAGAACATCCAGTTGGCAGCCCACCCTTCCGATGGTGATCGTAGAGGTAGACACTCCAGTAGCACAGCTACTGTTAGCACTGGAAGCGGGGTAAGCACACACACCAGGATTACACGACTCCTTGATGTTGTTTTGCAGTAGGTTTCTAGTAGCTCAAGACGCTCGACAGAGTATGATCCCTAGCGACCCACTTGAATTTCGTTCCAGAAGTCCTCCGCACGCTTCCATGCTGCTGCAAGTGAGGCAGCTCGGACCTCCTTCGGTGATGTAGCGTTTCTTGCTTCATTCTGTTCGTCGGGATTCTCCATCGCTACGTGCTGTCTGCAAATGGTTTGATATGCACTACTTGGAGATATTAAAAAAAATACGGCTTCTTTGCTGAAGTCTCAACGCCAACTACTAAGAAAAGACCTACTACAGTAATAGCGCGTAGCAAAAGAAAGAGACGGCTATAAACAATCAGTAAATAGCAGCTCAGAGGGGAACAACGAAAAGACAAGTTGTATTTGTTCTTGGCTCTCGTATTGTAGTCATATTTGATAATTCTCTTTGTCTTTCAGCTACTCGAATTGGAGACTGAAGTCAGCGCCTAGAAATGCAACAGAATAGTTGGCAGCTGGATAAAACCAAGTATAACTGGTTTCTTGATGAAGCCACTTACCTAGTTGGAAAAGCTCATACTGCAGCAGGATTATCAACGCTACGAAAAGGTGTACTTGGACCGGACAAACTTGTGTCTCAAGCACAAATGCCAACTGATAGAGTGGAGAAAATGCGCACTTGCTCCGTAGAAAAGCGTTTAGGAATATGAACGATCCAACTTCGAGCATGGCAAAAACCAGCAAGTTCACAACTGATGTTACACTCCAGTTGCCATCGTCATTTGGGTAGTAAATGGCATTCGGTAGTTGCCGAAGTATCAACTTATACGTTGCAAACACGAGAGGGACGACACACTCGACGTACTCGACCAACACGAGATATTCACAGTGAAATAGCAGTTGTAATCCTTGTAAAGCAAGTTTTTTCGATCTGTCGGCACGTCGGGGGTTTACACTAAAGTCTTGGGTGACTTCATTATCATCAGGTCCGCGGATGTCAACCGATGGTGCCGGGGCAGGCGATACTGAAACATGTTGTAGAAATCGAGGCTGATGTCGGGGTTTTGGACGATTTGAGCCATGATCTTTGGATACTTGAACGTAGACACCCGACGCTTCCAGCATCTGTAGGTGCCCTACTTGCTCTTGTGTGATCGGATGAGGCAGACATGACCAGAGGCGAACATCATGTAACCATTTGACATTGCATGCTCTGGGATTCCGAGTAAAGGCGACAATCATTGTCAACAGTTCGGCATTCTCCAATCTACTTAATCGTCGGCCTTTTTCATGAGGAAGATGCCCCTGAGAAGCTCGTCGATCTTCAAGTAATGCTAAAACAACCTTAGCATTCGAGTGCACTTCACGAAACTCCAATAGCGATTGACCCACGTCTGCTAGGATGAAGAGCCCGATAAGTAAATAGATCCGGACGAATACATGCACACCGATACAAAGAGCGATCCGAAAAAGTCTACAGAGAATGCCACAAGCTCAGGCATGTAATCTTCCAGCGCTCGAGTTGATCGAACAACGAAGCTCTTAGCAGCGAATTTCCACATCGGCAAAATAATAACGACGATGCTCCGGTAGGCCACGGGTACGTGGTTGTAGAGAACTTTGTAGAGCGGATATACTCCAATGAGTGTCATATGGGCGAAAAAGAACCGGTGGAATATATCGGAGGGTTGCTTGAAAGGCGAGTCTTTCGCGATGAGAACTGGGCCTAAGATAATTCTTTGCATAAATGGTGTGAATATTGCAATCGGAACAACACCAAGCTGCATCATGAACGGAACAGGAAAGCCGATTAATTTTGCTGCAAGAAGACACGTTCCAACATAGCCAACACTGACCCCCAGAGCTATCATGATCCGCTTGGTGATGGTAAAACCAAGACCTGGAACAAATGCAGCTACTTGCGAATTCCCCGCAAATCCAAGAATCAATTCCAAACGTAGCCAGAAAACCCAATTGGCAGTCAACCCTTCGGTTGGGGATTGCAGTGGTAGACACTCCAATAGTAGAGCCGCTGCTAGTGCAGGTAGCGGTGTCAATAGGCACACCAAAATCTCTCGAGCTGGTGACGTAGTTTTACAGTACAGATCCAAACTCTCGAGTCGCTCGACGGAGTACGAGCCCTGGCGACCAACTTGAACTTCGTTCCATTTCTTCTCGAGTCGATGCCATGACAACATTCGTGAGTGAGTCATTGCATCTATTGGCGTCGAGGTGTTTACAGCCTCTCTGGTTGTTTCCACCTCTTCCATCGCTGCTGACGTTCAGTAAATGTGTCAGCCGACGGAGTCACGTAGCTGTGGAGTGATCAAGCGGAAATGAATAGCTAAATTGAAGGTTATGAGGTTGCTAAGAATGGACGCAAAACACTTATAAAAAAACTAAGGCAGAATTTCGCGTTGACATTGACATCACTCTGTTTTGCTGTGTTACTGATAAAGGTGTTGAGGTCTTGGAAGCGAGGCTTGGGCTGAGCGGAGGGAGTTNACCGGTTAATGGGTACAACTGGTACACAGTACCCAAAACCAGTAACCCTCAATAGTTACCCTTCCATTCCATAGCATAACATACGCAGAAGCGTTTAGATTGTACTACCTACGATCTCGGAAGACAAACAGAAGCATTGCTGGTTATATACTCCCACCGCCTACAGCCATCCGAAACGGAAGCTGAAATCAGTGCCTATAACGTCAACAGCATCAAGTCAGACCATTTCGTGGGATTTTCTGTGATTACAAATTCACGAAGGAAAACCATACCTAAATGCGCGAGTTCATATTGCAGAATCAAAACCGTCTCGATGTTTGAACCGAGTACAGCTGAGTTTCGAGCACGAAAGCGAGCTGGTACAATGGAGAGAACGCAAATTTCCGCTGCAGGTAGAGATTGAGGAGGAGGAATGATCCACCTTCAAGAACCCTGAACACCAGAATATTCACAACTGAAGCTGTGGTCAAGCTTCCAGCGCCTCCAGGATAGTAGACAGCATTCGGAAGCTGCTCAAGAACAGACTTGTATGCAACGAACACGAGTGGAATGACACATTCTACGTACTCGACCAAGGCGGCATATTCCCAATGGAACAAAACTCCTGGACAACTTGCTTTAATTTCTCCGCAGATTGAGTGTGATCGACGCTAGCGTTTGAATCTTCGCTGGTTTTCATCTGCGTATTCATTGCCCTCGTAACTTCTGCGGTCGTTGGACCTGACAATGGAACTTGGCGACTGGGTGCTGGAACAATAGATGCGCTTTGGGTAAACAGTAGGTGAGGTCGTAGATGATGTGTTGATCCATGCTTACATTCACCTGACGCTCCCAACATTTCAAGGCGTGGAGTGTGTTCTCTAGCGACTGGGTGAGGTAGGCACGCCCTCAATCGTGTGTTCTTCATCAAATTCGCTTGGAAAGCGTTGGGATCTCGAGTCACAGCGAGAATCATTGACACCAAGTTAGGAGTACCCGAACCACTTTTACAGTGGAGTTGACTGCGAGAATGGGGTTGTTGTCGCCGAAGTAGCTCTCTCACCGACTTTGAGACTGCACGCACGTCATGTAATTCCAGTAGTGACTGCCCTATATCTGCTGCAATAAATAAAACTGCAAGGTCGACGGATCCAGAGGTAGACATGCACGCCGATACGAATAGCGCACTGAAGAAAGCCACCGTGAAGGCAACAATCTCAGCCATAAAATCCTCCAGCTCTCGTGTAGCTCGCACCATAAATTGCTTCGCTGCAAGACGCCACAGCGGAAGTACAATAACCACTACTCCTCGATATTTCGTAGGAAGGAACTCGTACAGCACTTTATAAAACGGGAAGAGTCATGTAAGTGAAGAAGTAGCGAAAAAATCGTTGCAAATTGGGCCGACAGGGTGAATTAGCTGCGAATGGTGCAAAACCAAACATTAGCAGCGTCATCCCTGGAACTTAGATGGACATGACGGACCCTCCGAGAATCCATAGGAGCGGTATCGGAAAACCAGCAATTGTTGCTGCTAGAAGAGCTGTGGTAACGTAGGCAGCGCTTGCTCCTACAGAAATAACAAGTATTTTCCAGTGTGGCGTTGAGATCCGGCACAAACGTATAGAGATTTACCATCGCTGCAAACGTCATCGTAAGAACCGTGCAGCCCAGGCGGATCCAGAACACCCAATTAGCAGCCAGACCTTCGGAGGGTGGTCTCAACGGAAGACATTCCAGTAGAATAATCACTAGTAGCGAAGGCAGTGGCGTGAGCACACGTACTAGCAGCACTCGAGTTCGCGACGTCGTTCTACAGTAATAGTCCAGACTTTCTAAACGCTCGATCGAGTATGAGCCCTGACGACCAACTTGAAGAGCTTCCCACTTCTCTTGGAGACGCCTCCATCCCGGGCGTTGCAAAGGTCTCTGTGTAGTTCTAGAAGTCGTAGCATTCACGCCACCACCCGATCGCTGGGACCCCATTGACCAAGAGAGTTGGTTATCACGCTGGATGGTCTGTTGACAACAGGCTGTTGGGCAGACAAACTCTAATTACGGCCGCGTAACGCAAACGTACCACAAGCTCATGATTCCAGAGTGCCGATAAAAGCGGGTGTGGTGGTGGGGATGACGTTTTGATATGTGCGTGCCGGTATGGGTGGCTGGACGCCGTTGGAGTGGTTGGTACCCCATATCAATATTCGTGACAAAGAGAATCCGCTCATGTCGAAACGCACATACCGTATCGCGGTGGTGCAACTACTATTGCTGAGGTCGATTTGGTGAGATGAGCAGGTCAGATTGGGTCGCCTTAATTTATGCTGCAGAGCGGCCACGTTGATATTTCTTCTTGAACACGAATGTGCAGTGGACCGTGTTGACGATAGACGTCATGAACTCATGGCGCTGCTTTTAAATAACGAACGAGTAGATGCAGCTCAACTTTCTTCGAGAACTGTGCAGACATTGACTAATTTGGCATGACGCTACTTCTCTGGAAAGAGTGATACCGCTGTGGTTGAGTTGCTCATGGAGAATGGAGCAGCAGTTAAGCTTGGCGACAAGGCAGGCTGTATTGTACGGATGGCAGAATCACTCAATGGCCAAGCTGACGGCGTGGAAGTACCATTGCTGCCAAGACGAATACATGTAATATTTACTGCTTTTCATGGGTAGCCAGCCACCTAGAGTTTTGTTTTGATTAATGTGGCGAATACATTGATGCAGTGTAGCTCGCTGGTAATAGCTCTCTATTACTACATGGTCAAGTTGAGATTTAATCTGCGAAGAAGACGAAAGACACCTGCTACGACAAAACTCATTCTCCTGTCAGCAGAATGTCTACCTAAGGCCTTAGCATTGCTGTTCCAAGAAAAAACCCGATCAAAAACGTCGTGGCGATACAACACTCCAAATTGCTTGCGATCTAGGCAACCTGAAACTTGTGAAAATTCGCTTGCGAACTACTCGCAACATGAACATACCGGATAGTAGGCACACTGGATAACATAATAGCTTGGCTAGTATTGAGCTAACGCTATGTAAAGTTGCCTTTTGAGCCCATCACGGTGGAGCTGTATCGTAAATTCGAATACATCCACCGTATTTTGTAAACATTATACCTCAGTCCCTGTATAATGACCCTATTTCGTCAAAGCATACTCACTTCAAGTTTACTATTTAGTGTACCATTTCGTGTGTAACCAACTGCCCTAACGTGGCACGAATACCATCCGCCCCGCCATGTTCGCGTCTAAGTTCGGCTCCAAGGGCGCGCAGACGCGGTTCAACCTGCTACTGCTCGAGGACGGCGAGTTCTTCCTCGATGTACGCGGCCGCCACCTCTATCCGCTACCAGATTCTATTCTCATGTGGGGGCATAATTATGTTTTTTTTCTTCTTATTTGTACTTGTAGGATTTTAGTGTGCATCGGTATCTGGAACCTAATCCCGATACACATCGGTATGTATAATTTTGAAGAGATGGACTTTTTACTTAAGTTTATAATAACTTATTGTACTAATGATTTTCTATGTTATTGTTGCAGCAAGGTGCAGGGGAGGCTGAAAATGTGCACGCGCGGCTTCTTCTTCGAGCCCCAAGACACCAATTTGCCCATTTTGAGGGTTTTCTTCCGAGATATGAAGGAAATGCCGGTGGCGGAGCTGCGCGACCACCCAGAAGCTGGAGACTGTGCCATCTTCCTGTCATTCAAGGTGTCGTCCGTGCTGGAGATGAAAGAGAGAGGAGTGGACCACCCTTACGTGCAGAAGGATACAGGATCCAGTGCTGGAATCCCCGAGAAATACACGTTCTCGCTGCTGCATTCCAAAATTGAGGAGTTTCTGAAGAACGTGCGGCCGATCTGGGAACTTGCGCACAAGGAGAGTGTCATGAACAAGGTGGACGAGGAGGTTCTGCTGGAACCGGTGCTGCAACCGCGGCAGACAGACCAGTTCGACTCGAGTTTGCTGGTTGATTTTCGTGAACGTCCGTTGCTGACAAAGGGAAAATTGGTGGACCGTATTGTGCCGCTGCTCAAGTACCCGGGCTGTCTGATGCTGACGAACCAGCGGTTGTACTTCCAGCCGGCACAAGTGAACAACGTGGGCGACCCCGTGCTGAATTGGGCGTACAACACGATTGAGTACTTGTACAAGCGACGTCATATGCTCAAGCAGACAGGTCTGGAAATCTTCCTGAAAAATGGAGAAAGCTTCTTTTTCAGCTTTCGGAACCATCATGACCGCGATGAAGTCTATGACATGATGGTGAACCAGCCAGATCTGAAACATCTGCAGCAGGCAGATTTGGAATCGATGCTGCGCAAGTGGCAGCAGCGCGAGGTGTCGAACTATGACTACCTGGTGTATTTGAACAACGCTGCCGGTCGCACGAAGAACGACCTGACGCAGTATCCGGTGTTTCCGTGGATCGTGAACGATTACCAAAGCTCATCGATAGACTTGTCGGACCCAGCTATGTATCGTGATCTCTCAAAACCCATCGGTGCGCTCAATGAAGGACGTCTGGACTTTTATAAAGCGCGGTTTGAAGCGATGCCACGAGGTATGGAGGATGAGGGATTGCCACCTCCGTTTTTGTATGGAACCCACTACTCCACCCCCGGATACGTGCTTTATTACTTTGTGCGCACGGCCCCTGAGTACATGCTCTGTCTCCAGAATGGCAAGTTCGACGCACCAGATAGGCTGTTCCAGAGCATTCCCAGCACCTGGAGCAGTTGTAACACAAACCATGCTGATTTGAAGGAACTTATTCCAGCTTTCTTTGACGACTCGCTGCCGCCGGAGGAGTGGCTTTGCAACGGAAAGAACCTTGATCTTGGAACCACGCAGAAGCTGACAAGGGTACAGAGACTTAACTTGCTCTTTCTTCGTCTCCCGATGGCAAGTAAATTGATTGCAACTATGCTAACCGTGATTGCTATTTGCGTTGCTCCTTGCTCTAGGTTGGAGATGTCGAGCTTCCTGCGTGGGCATCTAGTCCATCTGCTTTTGTTCGCATCAACCGGGAAGCCCTGGAGAGTGAATATGTTTCGGAACACCTTCACGAATGGATCGATTTGATCTTTGGTTATAAACAGCGAGGAGAGGCTGCAATCGAAGCTAACAATCGTAAGTTTATGCTCAGGTGTACGAGTGCAATGCGTTTGATTCGGATATCTGACGATTATTCTCGCATGCTCTGTTACAGTGTTCTACTACCTGTCGTATGAGGGCTCTGTGGATCTCGAGATGATAACGGACCCAGTGGAGAAGTGCTCATTTGAAGCGCAGATTCAGGAGTTTGGACAGACACCGAAACTTCTGTTTTCTGGACATCATCCTTCGCGTAACGATGTTGGCAAATCAGTGGATATCGCAACGCTTGACCTGGTGCCGTCTCCACGAAAACTCGATCAATCGGCTGGTACGGCCAATGGCACATCGTCAACTGGCGAGATCGAGAACCGTAGCCGAGAAGACAGTGAGGTCGACCAAAGCAGTTCCTTCGATGAAAATGGAGAGGAAGATTACGCGTTGACGGGCAACCGACGAAGTATGTTTGGGTTCCGGGCTCGCTCGTTTGGCGCTGTACCTAAGCAAGCGCAACGCTTTGTAGGAGGGATTACAGCGCAGATCCGTCGCCGAATGAGTGTTGAGTCATCTAAGCGCTGGAACTGGGCATTAGGTACTGGTGGCGATGCTTCGTCGTGGGCACCATCGGCACGCTATATGCTGCATGCCGGGTAAGTTCCATTACCTCCTGTTTTTTTTATTGCCTGTTAATGCTAGCCTAACTTTTTTCTCTACTCTTTGTATCACAGCGAGGTTACTTCTCTTGTCCTGGGAAAGGATGGGCGGGCGTTGTTCTCAACGTCGAAGGATTCGACTTTCAAAGTTTCAGCAACTCTGGATGGCACATTACGACGAAACCTGTCTTGCAACCTGGCACTATCATGCTGTGATGTGTCTCCTGACGAAAAGTATGTTTTCATTGGGTCGTGGGACAACTGCATCTACATGTACTCCATGGACGTCGGACGGGTAATCGACCAGATCACAGCCCATGACGACGGTCTCTCGGGTATCTGTGTGTTTGAAGACCGTTTACTTTCCAGTTCTTGGGATGGCTCCATCAAAATGTGGCACTATACACCAAAGGGGATTGCGACGGCTCCTTTATCGTCTTTCATGGAGTGTGAAGAGTCGGTGGTCAGTCTGTGTGTGAGCATGGATGGTTCCACAGGTGCTGCTGCAACAAGAAATGGTGTGTGCTGAGCTTCGTCTTTTCACGTTTGGTGTAGACGTGCTCATGAATTTTATGCTGTGTAATTGCTTGCAGGAATCGTGTATCTAATTGATTTGCGCACAAGCGAGCTGGTGCGCAAGCTGTTCGCGAGTCCAGTACAGCGCGCGGAAATCTGCGGTTTGACATTCTGTGGTGGGGGATCCACTCTCGCGTGCATGAGCACAGCGAACGAGCTTTCTGTCTATCAAACGGATGGCACGCGAATGATAACCATCAACGTGAACGCTGATGGACCTGTCCGGTATATCTTTGCGCGCACTATATTTTACTGATTAGGCAGGCATCACTGATTAAACTAACCGTTCTTTCTCAACTCTAGGTGCTTCGACTCGGACGGAGAATACGCAGTTGGAGGAACGTCTACAGGCAAGTTGCTGTTCTGGAAACTTGATGAGTCCGCTGGTCAGGAACAGATTCTGGAGATCCCGGAAGCACATGCCCAGGGCGTATCAGCACTAACTGTGAGCCAGCACGGCTCCACGATTGTGTCAGCGTCTGCTGACGGAGGAATTCGGATTTGGCAACTTCGTCGTAAGTCCGCTTCTCGTGGGCGTCTCCCAGCCTTCTTCTAAACCATAGATCTGGTGAGTCCAGAACTAAGTAAGGACGTTGCACTGGTCTTGCCCAACGCTGTCCAAGTTGAATCGCGCGTCCTAGCAGATATACACATGTTAAGTTTATGGTTAGAATTCTTGTTCCATGAGTCAACTGTTATCTTTGTGAGTTATGCTGGGCGGCTGATCGAGATACTTCTTGTCCTAGCTGACAGAGTACATACCAGAAGCGCGGTCGAAATGAAATACTGTAGTACCAGCACTGAGTTTAACTGCTTCGGCGAGAAGACATTAACAGGCAGTTTGTTCAAACTGTACCATCTTCAAAGTGTATCGCTTGTAAGTTGTACCTGCTCCAGTGACTTTATGTCCACCAAGGTCGGAGTTCACTGTAAAATAATCGAGCACGCCTACCAAAAGCAGCATATGAAGCTCAAGCATACAATAAGGTCGACGAAACTGATCACGCAAGAACTACAGTTCGTCTTTCACCACGAATATTTGACGCTAGGTATCCAGGATAACGTCCACCTAGTCCTCCTTGTACTCGTCGCCCATGGCTTCTTCCATCATGCCCTTTAGCTCCAGCCTGTTCACACAAAATCAACAAAATACCACCATCAAACATTCCATCAGTAAGCAAAAGAAATAACCACAAAATAGCTCAGGCTACGCACCGGATCTCCGACACCTCGTCTCCCTGCAGCACGTCCTTGACAAACTGCACCTCGACACGCATCTGCACCATCTCGAGAGCTCCCCTCAGCACGCCACACAGCACGTTCGAGTACCACAGCACCCCATAGGCACTCGGAGGCAGCTCGACAAACTCTGCCATTAAACAACAAAAATCACACAAAAAATCAGCAACAAAAAGCTTGAAAACTCCCCTAAATAGTGGTTTATCAACCCACCCGTGAGCGGGTTGTCGTAGATGAGCAGACTGCAAGCGTTGCCCTCCGCGTTCCACTGCGACACGTCCACATTGATGCCCAGGAACATCTTGAAGGCCACTTTGGCCACCACCTCCGCCGTCTCCTTGAAGTCCTGGCAGTTGGCCACGCCCGACTTGGCCAGGAACTCATCCACCAGCCGCACGCCGATGTTGTAGCCCCTGCAAGCAGCAACGTCAGTATTCTCCAGTCGCGCACTACGTATACTTGTGTCGCAGCGTTCCGTTACATTTTGTCGAGCTGCTGGTTCACGACCTTGAGGTCCTCGAAGTCCTTGATGAGTTGAGTGACGAGCGAGCCGTAGGTCAGCGCGAAGAGCTCGCCGTTCTAAGAGAGAGATACACACAGAAAGAGTGGGGGATCAGGTGCTGTAGAGAGGGCTAGAGGGAGCAGTGGGGAGGAACAACTGACGCACCACTTTGGGCATCTTGCTCCAGGCGGCATCGCCGACGCGCTGGTGAGGACGCGGCGTCGACATTTCGAAAAGTATTGCGGATTTGTGTTTTGTAACTAAGAAAACGTTGCTGAACAAACGTCCATGTTCATACACATACAGACAGTACCTCTCCGTAGTGATATAACGGGATAGCACATTTTATTCCTGCTTAAGGGAATTCCTATCACAGGGTGTACCAACAGCGCGGAACGGTACAGTGTACCATTAATTTAGCACATTCGATGCAGCCATTCGTGCTGCAGCCTGGGCTCAATGAATGACACCAAATTCAGTGCTCAGTGAGGCAGCAACGCAAGTGCATGCTACTTCTCGACAACGCCACGGTGCATGTAGTTTCAATGATGCTGCCCTGACCAACGTGACTGTCACCTTCCTCCCGCCCAAGACCACTAGTAAGCGACAGCCACTCGATGTTGGCATCATCTCTGTGTTTACGAAGCGCTACAGGCGTCGTCAGATTCAGCATGCACTGGACTAACTTGAAGTGGACCCAACCATGGACATGAGCACGGCTGCTATTAATGCAAGTATGTCCTGTACAGTTTTGACTTTCCCATAGTTAAGCACCTGAGAAAAGGAAATTTTGCCTTCTATTTGACAAGGGAGAGGTGAGAGGGTATATTCACTTGAGCTTGTAGGTCACTTGCATATTTTCTGTTGAGAGGGAATAATAAGTCTGGAGATTACTGAGGGGATTGCATAGTGTACATTAATTTTTGTGTTCAATGTTGGCGGCGTAGCCTCCACCAAAGTGAGCGAGTTTGCTCTGCAGCAGCGTCACGATCTCAATGAGCAGCTAACCTGCACGAGAGAAATCTGCGTTTCAAAGACAAAAGCGAATTGGTAGAGTGAAAAAACACGAACTTGCGCTGCAGGAATCGAAGGAACATCGCAAACGTTGCGAATTCGAGAGTCGTAAACACGGGCAGATCCACGACCGCGCCTGTCTCCCAATTCCCAGCCCCACCAGGATAATATTCGACATTCGGGAACTGCTCGATAATCGACTTGTAAGTGACGAACACGAGTGGTACGACACACTCGACATACATCCACAAGAGCGAGATATTCGCAGTGGAAGAGCAGCTGTTGACCTACTTCGACAAGTTTCTTGGACGTCTCAACACTTTTAGCACAGTCTTCGGTAGCTGGTGGAGATGCAGCCGCAAAACTACAGGAGACAGGTACAATAGCTGAATTATTCACGAATTGAGGATGCAACCAACGGATACATATTCGTTTGGGAGGGAAGCTTGGTCTTCGTCTTGAAGATAAAATATCACGTCCATATATGCTTAACGCCACAAGCACCTGCAGTTGCTTTTCCTGTTGAATTGTATGTGGATGAGGAAGACACGCTCGGAGCTGAAAAGTCCCCAAAGATGTCAGACGAGACGATTTAGGGTTTCGAGTCACATAAAGAATCATCGCCAATAAGCCTGGAGATTTTGCATCATTTGTTCGCTGCTTTGTTTGTCGAGTCGATAGAAGCTCCATGATAACCTTCGCATTGGCACGTACTTCGCGGAATTCCAGCAGACCCTGGGCGACATCAGTAAAGATAAACATCACCGAGAAGTAAATTGAGCCAGAGGTAGTCAGTCATACACGCGGAAACAAAAGCGCGCTGAAGAAGTCAACCGTGAAAGCAACGAGCTCAGGAATGAAATCTTCCAGCTCTCGTAGATATACAATTCTTTGCGGCGAATTTCCAAAGTGAAAGCAACAGAATCATAATCTCTCGTCGTTTCAACGGCGCAGCGTCGGATACTACCCTGTAGAATGGGTAAACTCCACTAAGCACCAAGAACGCGAAAAGAAAACGGTAGCATCTATGGAGTTAGGGCGGGCAAGGCGAGTTGCCCCAAACTCCTTTTTGCTGAAGATACGTCGAACCATCACCGCGATATAAAGTCCCATCACGACGCTTCCGAGTTGTAGCATGAATGGTACAGGAAATCTCATGACCATTTCAGCACGTAGACAAGTCCCAACAAAGGCAGACGTGGACCCCACCGATACCATCCACTCGTTAACAACGTAAAGTTGAGCCCCGGTACGTATGTGATAAATTGAGAGATGCACGAGAAGCTTATCACCAATAATGTCAAAATCCATCGAATCCAGAAGACCCAGTTTGCTGCCCACCCGTCTGATGGACACTGCAATGGTAGACACTAGCAACCAGCCCGTACATGTATTTGGTGACTTTTCGAGTAAACGACTACATGTACTAATTAGACAACGCAGTCAACTACCGTCGAATATTCGCAGTAAAAGAGGATCTGGATCCGTTTCGTCGATTTACCTGCACGAACAGCGTTTTCTGGGCAACTCATGTAAAAAAATCAGCATGTACAACTTCGCTAGACCTTGTTTCGACGTTCTGGTATTAAAAAGGTTTGCAATATTGCGATAAGGTACCTTATCACTCCGTGCTGACTATGCAATTGATAACTGCTTCTGTTGCTAGTTTGCTCAGAAATAGTTTGTGTAGAAATAGATCCCGTTGAATATTGAAAGCCGAAACAAGACTTTAACAGTAATGACGATGATTCAAGGCAATACTGATGAAGTAGACGTGCAAAGGGATGACCCCCCAAGAGCAACCGAAAGGCGAATACCTCCTTGGAAACGTTTGGAGGAGGCGTGGAATAAAATTCAAGTGGGCCGTCAGGGTGCATACTCGATTGAACGCCTTGAGAGTTTGGACTTTTATGTCAGAACAACTTCGAAAACTCGTGTGATTTTGGTCTGTGTTCTCACACCACTTCCAGCATTGCTTGCTGCTGTGCTACTGGAGTGCTTACCATTGCGGGCTCCATCTGAAGTGTGGGCTGCAAACTGGGTGTTTTGGATTCGATTAGGTTTGATGGAGCTGGTACGAAGCTACGCAGGAACGTTACAAACGATCGGGTTTGTACCAGAGCTAAACTTCCCGCTATACAAGCGATTGATCATGATGTTGGGAACAAACGTCGCCTTGTATTGACTTGCATTCTTGCAGCAACTGTGATCGGATTTCCAGTGCCGCTCATCTTGCAGTTCGGCAACATACCGATTGGAATCTACGCACCAATTATGATGCGGCTCGTCCTCGGGAAAAATATTCTATCTCGTGACTCTCCTCACCGACCATATGTAAAACGATTCCAGAATTTATTTTCTGCCTGTATCATACTAAATCTTGTCTATCCATTCTACAAGGTGCCCTACGACCTCGTCCCGACCACTTATCGGGGACTTTGTGTTATGACGCTACCGCTATGGAAATTCGCGGCAAAGCAGTTACTAGTTCAAGCAACACGAGAGTTAGAGGACTACATGCCAGAGCTGGTTGCGTTCACGGTGGACTTTTACAGTGCGCTATTTGTCTCCGTGTGTATGTACACATCGGGGTCAATATACTTTTCGATTTGGGTAATCGCGCTAGATCTTGGTCAGACAATACTTGAATTTCGAGAATTTCGCGCGAATGCAACGATCGTATCTGAGCTCCTTCAAGATCGCTCGATTTTCAAGAAACGCGACGGCCAAAATATGGCGCCAACGACGATACCAAAACGTTCTGAGTTACTAACGATGATTCTAGCGGTTGCTCGAGACCCTGGCGCTTATCAAGTGGTGTTAATGAAAGGGGTGAGACTAAGGGCGTGCCTACCGCACCCTATTACGAACGACCAATGCTTGCAAATTCAGGCACTAGAGGTCTCGGGTGCTTACCCGTACAGAAACACTAGTCCTTCTGTGACAAATCTGCCCCGATAGAGCTCATGTCTTCGACCAACAAGGCACCGAGCCAAGCACCATGTACAAGTTGTGCCTGCGCCTAAACCCCGCATGATTCCTGTTGAAGCAACAAGTACGTCAACATCTGGAAACCACAAGCATTCTCCCAAAACTGCGCGCCGCGAGGATTCATTAGAATTCGCTCTTCAAGGGCTCCAACTATTGTTTCACAGTGAGTATCTTGCTCTTGTGGAGTACATTGAATGCATTATTCCTCTTGTTTTCGTCACGTACAAAACTGTGCTGGAACAATTACCGAATGTGATATACTATCCGGGTGGTCCCGGTAACTGGGGCCCGGGCGTGGTAGCAAACATCCTAGTCCTTGCGGCACTAGAAGTTTGCACGTTCATTTTTCTCGACGGTTTCGTGCGACGGAAATTTGCGGTGTCTCCGCTTTACCAACTCGCATTTGTGCTCGAAACTCAAATATATTCAGTCCAAGCGCTTCTAGTCCTGGAGAGCGTGACTCTACTGCAGTACGAGCTCTTTCACCTGGGTAAGCCTTCTTTCATTTTTATTTGGACTCGTGTGCTGAGCTAACACGACGACAATGTTATTTATTTAGGAGCTGACTTCACTTTCTGCTTTGAGTGGCTTCAAGACACAACATAGTAGATATGTTCCCTTCGGTAAATACCTGAAATCAACAAAATAAGCGAGTCGAATGTGTGGATACACACATGAAGATGTAGTAGAAACCCTTCTTTTACTTCGTATACTAGATCATACAACCAACAACACAAGTTCATCTCTAAAGGATACTAAGTAGCAAATTACCCCCCTTTTTAAAGTAAAACAAGTACAGCGGCCTGGAAATAGCGGTCACTTCATGATGCATTCTTATCTCTCTACATGTAGTACTTGTATTTCTGCAACCACAACACTCATCTTCTGTGAATCAAGCTGCAAACGCAAAACATAACGAATTAACGTATTTCTGTCAATAAAGCAGCAAAGAATGTCACCCCAACCGAGACTCGTTCTTTCTGGGCGCTGTGGTTTCGCCTGGAAAAGAGGTGGAATGAAATTCAAGTGGGACGTCAAGTTGCTCGCTCACTGGGTGGAGCGCCTTGAAAGCCTAGACCACTACTGCCAGACGAAGTCGCGATATCGAGTCATTCTTTTGGTTTGTGCTCTCACACCACTGCATTAGCATTGTCTTTGCCACTACGACCACCAACCGAAGGCTGGACGACCAATTGGATGTTCTGGATTCACTTGGCGTTGATGCAATTCGTGCTAAGTTTCGCAGGGGTGTCACAACTAAATCCGTTTATTCCAGGCCTTAAAACTTCACACTTCCAAGGCATCTGCTGGTACATGTGCAACGGTCGGCTACGTCGGAGCATACCTCATCGCCGCCTCGATCCTTGGGTTTCCCGTTCCGATGATGCTGCAGCTCGGAGGTATCCCTACTGGAATTTTTATGCCGACAATGACTCGTCTAGTACTGGGTACTGGGACCTGCTCCATTTGCAAGTAACTCGTCGCCACTTCGAGCGAATCTCTCGGTTCTTTTTCGCTCACATGTTTCTGACTATGGTATACCCGCTCTACAAGGTTACTTACAACTTTGTTCCAGACACTTACAAAGGCGTTGTACTCGAAGACTTGATGCCTGAACTTGTGGCCCTAACAGTTGACTTTTTCAGTAAACTGTTGGTTTCTGTCTGCATGTCTATCTCAGGCGCCTTGTATCTCTCAGTCTTGTTCATTGCAGTTGACGTGGGGTAAATGTTGCTGGAGTATCATGATGTGCGAACGAATGCTAATGGGGTAATAGAACTTCGAGACCGTCGAGCATCGCTTGAGATAATTCGCACAAGTATGGAAGACGTGAAGATATTTTAGAGCCTCAACTTGGTAATTGCTGTGACTCATAACCCCAGAGCCTTTTTTGTGAAATCGATGGAGTCTGTGCGGCTATGGGCGTGCTTGCCTCATCGAGACCAAGTCAAACAATTTAAATTGCTCGAAGACGCAAACGTATTTGGCGATACGCATACATCATCAAGCGGAAGGATATCCCACCAACCATGGCATCATCTGCCACCTAGCTTCCACCAAACCGTCCTGTATTAGACGATCAAGTTACAGCATTCATTAAAGAAAATGAAGTAAGTAGCAAGACAACTAACCCAGTTATCCAGAACGAGAAGACCAGCCTCCAGCATCCCGCCGACACGTTAGAAAGTTTGGTTTACAAGGACTAAAATTGTTTTTCCACTGCGAATACCTTGTACTCGTCGAATATGTCGAGTGCATCGTCCCGCTTGTATTCGTGGTCAGTAAAACGGCGCTCAAACACCTTCCAAATGCCGTTTACTACCTCGGCAAAAAAGCCGCTTGGGGTAATAGTGCAGCTGGAAATATTCTGTTACTTGCAGCGCTAGAGATTGGGTCTCTCCATTTCTCAACTACTTTCTCCAGCGAAAATTCAATTTTTTACCAGCTCGCGTTTGTCCTGGAGACTCAGTTTTACTCCGTTCAGACAAAATTGTGGGTGGAGATCATTTTCTTGCTTCAGTATGGGCTCTACCATTTGGGTAAGTGTTATATCCTGGACCCTGTGTACCTGTTGACTATTTTTTTCTTTTCACATGATGTAGGGGCAGATTTCAGCCTCCAGTGCAATTGGCTCCATGTGAAAAACGACTACCGGTAGTTCGACGAGCCAAATGCAAAAGCTTCGCGCTAAATTTTCTAGTTTCGATTAAAATCTAGAGCCATGTTGGTGATGCAATTTGCATGATGCAAGTCGCAAAAATAGAAATCGTTCAGTAGTGTGGAAACTATTCTGCGGCCATCGACTATTTTTCTCATACTACTAGATGTAATACGTCGTAGTAGCATTTATAGCTGTCGTGACTCAGTTTGAGTCAGGTTCGAATAATGTTCCAACAGCGAGGAAGCGTCTCCGTCAGTCCCAGCATGAAGAAAGGATCAGCAAAAATACTGGACTAAGTCGACGTCCGAGGCCTCAACATACCCCGAGTTCTTCATCCTGGCATCGTCTCGAGGAAAAGTGGAATACAATTCAAGTAGGTCGCCAGGGTGCGTACTCTGTTGAGCGTGTAGAGAGTTTCGAATACTACTGCAAAACCACGTCCCGAACTCGCGTAATGATGGTTTGCATTATCACCCCACTGCCAGCCCTATTGGTAGCTGTACTCCTGGAATGTCTCCCACTAAGATCACCGTCAGATGGGTGGGCTGCTAACTGGATGTTCTGGCTTCGGTTGAGCTTAATGACATTCACGTTGGGATTTGTTGGGATTTCCGAGTTGATCCTGTTCGTTCCAAACCTCGACATAACACTTTACAACAGGATTGTGGTATCGCTGGGGACTAGCGTCGCTTACGTGGGCACGTGTTTGTGCGCTACAGCGACAAATGTGGTTGGATTTCCAGTACCTTTCGTATGGCAATTTGGAGGATTGTTATTGGGAATTTATTTGCCGGTGATGATTCTGCTCGTCTTCGGTTTTGCACCGTTTGCAGCAAATTCGCCTTCCTGTGTATATCTGCAGCAGTACCTCCGCTTACTGTTTGCGTACATGGCACTTGCTGGAGTGTACCCGCTCTACAAAGTGATATACGAGCGCGTTCCAGCAGTATATCGAGGTGGAGCTCTTGTTGTCCTGCCACTGTGGAAATTCGGTGCTAAACACTTTATCATGAGTGCCACGCGCGAAATAGAGGACTTCATACCGGTGATCGTTGCCTTGACGGTGGACTTTTTCAGTGCTCTATTCGTCTCCGTGTGTATATCTTCTTCGGGATCGATCTACCTCTCGGTATTGTTTATTGGTGTAGATTTGGGTCAAACCTTATTAGAGTTTCGGGAAGTACAGGCTAATGCCAAGACGGTTCTAGAACTTCTTCAAAAGGCCGAAACTGAGCGGAAGTTTGTTGAACCAAAAGCTACGAAATCACGCGAAATGGCTGCGTCTCCTGACCTTGTCGAGATGGTTCTGAGTGTGACTAGAAATCCTAGTTCCTATCAGGTGGCATCACTTAAAGGTGCACGTCTCCGGGCGTGTCTGCCACATCTTATGACAGTCACCCAAAGAGAACAACTAAATATGCTGGAGGAGTCCGGAATGTACGACTCTGGGAGTATCCTCTCTAGTAGAATGTCAAGTCGATCTCGTCAACAATCTCGCCCTGGGCTGTTTCAAGCCCGACGTGTACAGTCGTGCCAGTCGTGCCAGTCCCCAACAATAATACAGTAGTCAAGCTGCAGCGAGCTTCTTGCCCAAATGCGCACGAAGGAAACAACAAACGCAATGGTGGGAGATCGAGAACGATGGTGTTGCAGAGTCTCCAGTTGTTGTTCCATTGTGAATATCTAGCTCTTGTCGAATATGTGGAGTGTATCGTCCCGCTTGTGTTTGCGACATACAAACTGGTCCTCAACCAGTTACCGAATGCCGTCTGCTATCCTGATGGAGCTAACACTTGGGGAATGACAGCATTTACGAGTATCGTAGTATTTGCTTCGCTAGAAGTGGCATCACTGTTTCTTCTGCACTATTTCTTGCAGCGAAAGTTTGCGTTCTCGCCATTGTACCAGCTTGCTTTCACGCTCGAGACGGAAATGTATCTTGTGCAAGCAAGTCTATTCCTCGAAATCGTGGTTTTATTACAGTACGAGCTGGTTCATCTTGGTAAGTGACCAAATCGTTGTTTCTACAAACCGCACCATTCAGGAATCTTAACCTTTTTGCGATTGTGTCGGAATGGACTGTATAGGTGCAGATCTTACTTTTCGCTTTCAACGGCTCCATGATGCTTAAGAAAACTAGAGTGCTTCAGGGTCGGAGTGATACTCTGCTAAAGAAAGAGTTTTTGCTTTAAAAAACCCTGCGCACGTACAGAATTAATTAACGCCTCGGGTCTTAAAAAAGGAGTCTACATGTAGAAAAATAGCTCCAGCTCAATCATCACTGCTACGATGCCTGGGTTCAAAGCAATCGTTCCCGTTGATGCCTGTGCAGGAGAAACATCAGGATCCATTGCTCAGCCCAAAGGTGCGAGGAAATTGAAACGCAGTGTAAGTTCAGTCCCCTGGTATCGGCTGGAGGAGCGATGGAACGAAATTCAAGTTGGTCGACAAGGTTCTTACTCCATTGAGCGTCTCGAAAATCTTGATCACTATTGCAAGACCGCATCACTAACTCGAGTGCTACTAGTCTGCGTGCTCTCACCGATACCTGCATTGGTTGCGGCTTAACTATTGGAATGTCTTCCACTGCAGCCGCCGTCGGCAGGGTGGGCTGCCAACTGGGTATTTTGGATTCGAATGGGTTTAATGGTATTCGTTGTGGTCTTCGTCGGTATCACGGGATTTATCCAATTCGTCCCAAACTTTGGACTTACGCTCGGAAAGAGGATCGTTGTGGCGTTAGGGACAAACGTTGGTTATGTGGGGACGTGTTTGTTGGTTGCAGCCACGAAAGTTATTGGATTTCCGATACCTTTTATATGGCAGGGTGGCGGCTTGATGGTGGGGATTTATATCCCGATGATGTTTTTGCTTCTTTTCGGCATGGCACCTTTCGCAAAGAATTCACCTTTTCGACCCCACCTTCACAGGTATCTCCGCTTGCTCGTTGCATACATGAGCCTTGGTGCTGTATTCCCACTCTATAAACTGCTCTACGAATCCATACCCGAAAAATATCGAGGTGGTGCTCTTATCGTGCTGCCATTGTGGAAATTCGCAGCAAAACACTTTGTGATGTGGGCTTCACGAGAGCTGAAGGACTTTGTGCCAGTAGTTGTTGCGCTGACAGTGGACTTTTTCAGCGCCATGTTCGTATCCGTGTGCATCTCTTCTTCTGGATCAATTTATCTCTGGATATTGTTTATCGCCGCAGACGTAGGACAAGCAATGTTAGAGTTCCGAGAAGTTCGAGCCAATTCCAAGACGATTCTTGAACTCCTTGAAAGCCGGCAAGAATATCTGGAGTTTATCCAGCAAGACAGTGGGCATGCACCTAGCAATCCGAGCACAGCGAACCTGCTGACGAGACTTGTGGCTGTAACTCGGAATCCCTCTGCATTTGCCGTGGTATCTCTAAAGCATACGCGGCTTTGGGCCTGCCTGCCTCATCCTCTTACATTTGAACAAGCAGATCAACTGAAAGTATTGGAGAAGTCAGGTGTGTACGGCTCACGAGGACTGCTGTCTAAGCGAAGAAAACGTCAACATCGTCACCAATCGCTGCGAACGGAGCCCGTAAAGAACAACTCCATCGTACCAGCTTCTATTGACAGGCGAATATCTAAAAGTTCAACCAGAGAACTTGAGGGTGAATCTAAACAGGGCGAGAAGTCAAGAGAGCTGGTAGAACAAGGGCTACAACTGCTGTTTCATTGCGAATATCTCGCTCTGGTTGAGTACGTCGAGTGTGTTATCCCCCTTGTGTTCGCTACAAACAAATTGGTACTTAAGCAGTTGCCGAATGCCATTTACTACCCTGGTGGTGCAGGCAAGTGGAGTGTGACAGCTCTCACGAATGTATTCGTATTTGCTGCGCTGGAAATTGGCTCACTTCTCCTTCTACACTATTTCCTCCATCGAAAATTTGCTTTCTCCCCGTTACACCAGCTCACGTTTGCGCTTGAAACGTCAGTACACTTCGTGCAGGTTGCTCTGTTCCTTGAAGTTGTGGGCTTGCTGCAGTACGAGTTGGCACATCTAGGTAAGAAACTTGTATTTGCTTCCGTTGTCGAAGTAATTCAATTTCTTGGAACGTTTAACTAATGCTGTTGGTCCAATATTTATAGGAGCTGACTTCACGTTCCGCTTTGAATGGCTCGATGAGAAGTAGCAAGCACAATATGTGTTGCATGTGCCACTCATCACTCAGCCCCACAATACAAGAATGTTTTAGTCAGAGATCCAGCAATTCAAGCCTTGCATTTTGCTGGTAATGGTGCTATCCAGGAAATAGAAGCTATGTGGAGCGTTGAGAAATACATATATTCGTGAAATCGTCCTTGCGTGTGTCTCTTCTTGGAGTCAATCCTAATTCCAAAGCAAAACCTCCCCCCCCCCCCCCCCCCCCCCCTCCCTTCCTTGCTTCTTTTTCGCGTACAAGCTCGCAATTTATACAAATCTACGAGTGCCGCGCACTTATCTAGGGATCGCTGCCTCTGTGGAGGTTTGCGAGGCGTTTAGTGGTGCAAACTATACTGAAGCTGGAGGTCTTAGATAGTGATGCTTATCGTGGACTGTAACATTGCTGCTATTACACTGCGAATACCTAGCCCTGGTCGATAGTGACAAGTGTATCGCCCCACTTGTGTTCCTCGAGTAAAGATCTGTGCTCCAGCAAACTACTGAACGTCCTCTCCTTTCTAGGTAATGTTGAATATCCACGTTACCACAAATATGCTGTGTTTGTAGCACTACATGTAGAAGTCGTATCGTTTCTAGTTCTCAACAATTGCGTTTTCACCACTGCATTAAATGCAATTTTTATACTCGAGACGCAGATGTGTCTGGTTCAGGCCAAGCTACGAACTTGTGCGCCTCGGACAGTACTTATTGCTCTCTCTTTTTCGTCTGAATTGTTCACCTCTCGACTTCACATTCCACTTCGAAAGGTTCATCACTTTCGCAGCAATACAATCGACACAAATTTTACAGCACCCAATAGCAGACATGGTCAATACATGTACTGCATTCAGCTATCCATGCGAGAATAGTTTTGGCGGACGAGAGTGTTGCTGTTGAGATGATCTATGGTACTTATCCGATAGAAGAATGCTCAACGTCCATTTTAGCACCGAAGGTATGGCTCTATTTTGACAAACCTCGACAAACCAGGTCAACCAACCTGGCAGACTACTCTACTCGTGCAGCTGCACCAGTAAGGAATAACGATGCGAAGCAATAGCATCGATCCAAGTAGAGCAAAGGTGCCGCCTAACACAGCAGATATCAGCATGACGACCCTAAGAACGACCTCAGTATGAAGTCGTCTCGAGGAACGATGGAATCAGATTCAACTGGGTCGTCAAGGCTCGTACTCTATCGAGCGAGTCGAGAGTCTCGATCAGTATTGCAAGACTGCGTCAAAAACCCGAGTCCTTCTGGTCTGCGTGCTCTCGCCGTTGCCTGCATTATCCATAGCGGTTTTCCTGGAATTTCTCCCATTGTGTCCACCGTCAGAAGGGTGGCAAGCTAACTGGGTGTTCTGGATTCGCCTGAGCTTGCTGGTGTTTACAATAAACTACGCAGAAATGGCGCAGCTTACCATGCTTATTCCAGGTCTGAACGCCACGTTCATTAAGAGATTTATGGCATCAGCAGGTGCTAGCGCAGCCTTTATGGGGATTTGTATTCTTACAGCAAGCACTGTCGGATTTCCAGTACCTTTCGTGATTCAGCTCGGAGGTACAAGCATGTCCATTTTCATTCCACTGGCGATACGCCTCGTTCTTGGTCGAGAGCCCTTCTCGAGCACCTCTCCTTGCCGCCCCCATCTGCAGCAATTCTATCGGTTTACCGCTGCATACATCATGCTGGTCGCGGGGTTTCCAATCTACAAGGTTTTCTACGACTTCGTACCTGTGACATATCAAGGAAGTGCAGTTATTATCCTAACAGTGTGGAAATTCGGTGCGAAGCATTTCATCATGCGCGCGTCACGAGAATGGGGAGACCTCATTCCAGAGAATGTGGCCTTCTCGGCAGATTTTGTGAGTTCGCTCTTCGTTTCCGTGTGCATTTCTACATCAGGTTCACGTTACCTCACAGCGGCGTTCATCATAGTCGACCTCGGGCAATCGTTGTTGGAGTTCAGAGAGGTGAGAGCAAATGCGAGCGTCGTTGTGAATCTTCTTCGAGAACGAGGGCGTAGCCTCAATTTCAAGAATGAAAACTCAGCAGACACTTCAAATGGTAGTTTGCTGGCGATGATTTTAGCTGTGACTCGGAATCCCAGCGCCTTCAGCATTCGGTCAATCGCCAGTGCACGGTTGAGAGCGTGCTTGCCGTATCCAATTACGCCCGATTGAGCGAAAACTCTGCAGGAGCTTAAAACCTCGGGAGTTTACAGTTCTAGAGATTCGGTTCGGAAAAAAACAACGTCATGGTCACCTCGTCAAACAGTGCGGGTAGCAAGTGTATTGGTTGCAGCAGTCGTCGCGAACTCTGGAAATGACTCGGAAGCTGAAAAATGTGAACGTGAGCGAAAGTCCCAGCAGTTTGTCGTCCAAGGTCTGCAACTTCTGTTTCACTGCGAGTACCTAGCGCTAGTCGAGTACGTCGAGTGCATCGTCCCGTCACGTACAAGTCGGTGCTGGAGCAGCTCCCAAACATCGTCTATTTCCCCGGCGGCGCCGGTAACTGGGGTACAAACGCTGTAGTGAGCGTTCTGGTTTCTGCCGTGCTGGAAATTGGCTCGCTTCTTCTGCTCCACATTTTCTTGCAGCGCAAGTTTTCGTTTTCCCTGCTCTACTGTACCAACTCGCGTTCGTGCTCGAAACGCAGATGATGACTGTGCAAACAAAACTGTTCCTCACGATCTTGGTTCTGCTGCAATACCAACTTTATCACCTAGGTGAGCAACATTCTTCTTTTCTCGATTGTTGCCGTCACAAAGCGATTAACTTGTTGATGCTGCTATATGTGCAGGTACCGACTTCACATTCTGCTTCGAGTGGCTCCACTAGCAAGATTATTGCAATTATTGCAAAAACAAAGTGTAGATATAATCACCCTATTTTTGACAATAATTGTCAAAATAGAAGGGACATATATTCGCTTACATTATTCGCATTATCGACATGGAGGGCATGGCGGCGCAGATGGAGCGCGATCTGCGCTCCAAGTACAGCCACCTGATGATCAAGTGGTACGAGGCTGTGGACTGGACGGAGCCGCTCGTCGTGGGACTGCTTAGTTTCCACGTGGCGCTCTTCGCGGCGCTCTGGCTGACGCGCAAGCGCCTGTACTCGCAGTTCGCGCTCTTCGTGCTCATCATCATGATGGTCGTGAGCTCCGAGGCGCTCAACAACTGGGCGAGACAGAACTGGCGCCTATTCGCCACGCAGACATACTTCGACGAGCAGGGCGTCTTCCTGGGCATCTTCTACGCGGGTCCGCTGCTCGCCGCGGGCTTCTTCCAGCTGGTCTGTCAAAATTGTCGAAAATGAAGCTACTAGTGCTACAGACTGGTCTGACTTTGTTATGGTTGTGGTTGTTCGTTGTAGATGCTGAGCATGAAAAACATGGTGGACATGGTGGTGATCGTCAAGAGAGCTGAATATCGACAGCAGCTTAAAGCCACGAAGGACAAGTAGAAAAAAATAAAAACAAAACTAACTTGAAAATGGTGCCACTTACTACAAACTTTGTTGTGAGAGCAGACTGCGCCGTGGCCAGGCAAAGCGGTCGTTGAGCTCGCGTCTGTACTTAGTCCAGCTCCTGCACGGGGTACTCCTTCATCCACAGGTCGTGGATGAACTCGTACAGCTCGTTGGACACCGACACCTTGTACGGCGTCGGGTTGAGCGACCGAACCACGTCCTCGCGGATCAATTCGAACTGCTCCGTCACGTATTGGCGCCGCTCCTCCAGAGTGGGCAGCCCGCCCACGAGACCGCCGTTGGGGCCATCCCAGTACAGACTGTGCAGGGAGATGACTTGGGACGGCGTCACGTACGCGCGTCGGAGCTCGTCGAACGCGTTTCGGCACAGCATCTTCCTGCCGACTTCGGGCGGCCTCTCGTTCACCCCAGTCATCAAATCCAGCAGCGGCTTGCCGTTCGCGCCGATCAGACGGAAGGCCTCCTTACGGCCGGGAATCGTCACCTTGCTAACGTCCTGGGACAGCTTGATGCGAGGTTCACCGTTAATCTCCACCAGCTTGTACACCATGCCGAGCGCCGGTTGGGCTTGGCACGTCACCAGGTGAGTGCCGATGCCGTACGAGTTGATCTCGTGGCGCTGCTCATTGAGCGAGTTGAGAACCGGCTCATTGATATCGTTGCTAGCGGTGATGTTCAGCTCCTTGAAGTAGTCGATGCCGTAGCACTCACCGGCGGCGATGAACGCCTCACGGCAGCGCTTCGAGAGGTAGGACAGATCGCCGCTGTCCAGACGGATGCCGACCGGGCGGTGGCCCAGCTCGTGCAGCGCTAGCGCGACGCAGACGAAGTTCGGCACACCAGACTGCAATTGCAAGGCAAGCATGTCAGAACAAAGCAGTCTAGCAAGCATCCATCAAAAGCAAGGCGTCATCAGGCCGTTACGCACCGAAAGCGTGTCGTAAGTGTCAACCAGAGCCAAAAACGCGTCAGGGAAAGCGATCGCGTACGCAATGAAGGCCGCGAGCTCACCCTACACAGCAAAAAAACCGTCAGCAAAGACTATCGTATCCACGCAAGCACACCTACTAACGTCATCGTAGTAGGCTTACATCGTTGGTCTGTGTGTAGCCGAGCTCGTTGCGGTACTTGAGCACAACATCGAGGAAGTTCTTGCCGCTCAGCGTCGTGACCTTCACGTCATCCAGTGTCGTGTGTGCCTGCACGAAGGCGTGTGCGTGCGTGCCCATAATAGGGATCTTGTGGAGCTTGCCGGCCAGCACGTTGCTCGTGCCAGCAAAGCCAGCCATGTACGAGTATCGCGAGGCGCTGAGTCCGCCATCGGGGCCTTGTGCACGACGCAGCCCGAACTCCAGCAGCTTCTTGTCGGCCCCCGCCGCCTTCTTGAACCGCGTGGCATTGGTCGTGATGAGACTGGCGAAGTTCAGCAGGTTCAGCAGCGGCGTCTCCAGCAGCTGCCCCACTGCCAGACTGCCCTCAATGCGCACCAACGGGATGCGCGGGAACACGATCGACCCCTCCTTGACTGCGTAGACCTTGACACTGGAGCAGTCGAGCGTCGAGAGCCAGTCGAAGAATCCGTCCTCGGCGTGGGGCAGCACCTCGCGCAAGTAAGCGATGTCGCTGGCCGTGAACTTGAACGTGTTGACCATGGCCAGCGCCTCCTCCAAGCCGGCGAACACCGTGTACTCTCCGTGGAACGGGTTCTTGCGGAAGAACAGGTCGAACACGGCGTGGTCGTTGTGGCGCCCCACCTTCCAGTACGCGTAGACCCTGCATCGTAGAAAGTGAGGTAAGGCACAACAAGATATTGAAGAATGGCAGACGACGTACATGGTGATCTGGTAGAGGTCTGTGAGCATGGGACCCACCAAAGAGTTGGTGGGCTCGAGAATGTTGCCGTTCATCATCTTGGCCGACTGGGGAGGTGCAATCGGCGGAAGGCTGGGGAGCGACGACGCGGGGAGCTAATTAGGTAAATGGAGAGATCGAGACCACGTACACACTGGAAAAAGAACCCACCCACGTACCAACAACCTCCACCTATAACAACTTCATATAAGAGTGACCAATGATATTGCACTATTTGGAAACGATTGGCTCTTAAGTCATAAAGGACAATCAGAAAGGAGCTTATGATTGGTTGATTTATTTCCGTTAATTACACATCTGTAAACTGTACTATAAGCGAGGGAGTCGGTACCGACGTTTGTCGTGTCACATGCCACGCTACCGCATAGAGCTCGACAAGCTGTATGAGGCAGGCTATGGACCTCAGTGCTGCAAAGAAAAACATCAATCCGCGCGAGGTAAAACATGACTCGTGTTTCATGAGGGACCTTGTAGGACACCAGCACTATGATTGGCCGCGAATGACATTCCCTCTGCTGACGTGGCGACTATGAATGCGCTTTGCTCGATTAAAACCGATCTCTTGATCGGATCTCCTAACGTCAGCAGTGCTCGGTCTCACCGCCCAGCACGCTCTGCTCAGTTCGTATTCGGCGCTGTATCTACGGGAACGTTGCCAGCGTGTCAGAAGTGCGTCCGCAAGAAAGAAAATAATCGCTCCCGAGGTCAAAACGCTGGTGAGAAATCGGCAACGCACCGGATTACAGATGTACGATTCAATGCTTTATTCATCATGACCAAGGCAAAGCAGCGCTGTTGATCTTGCAGATCGGAATGAGGTGACATCGGCGTTCTACTACGGCACAATACTCGCACTTAACGGGTTACACTTTGCATGTACAGTAGACAAGGACACGATGCAGCAATGCATCGCGTGGCGAGACAACGAAGGAGAGTTTGTCGCGGAAACTCTCGTAGCGGTCACCCCTGTACTCCAGAACACATCTGTACAGCGAAGTACACAGCAAGTTTGAGGACAAGCGGACCACAATGCTCGTTCTCGCTATGTATCTAGGTCACAAGTTGTGGCTTAGATGCATAGGAAGTTCCTAAGAAGCAGGCGAAACACATTTGCCATTCAAGCACGAATGTGAGCTGATACAGCGAGGAGAACGCAAACTTGCGCTGCAAGAAGGCAGCACAGCTGGGGGTGATTTGTAGCCTATCGATATGAGAAGAACAATCAACTCGACGAACTCGCAGGGGAACAGTAGTTGCAGAGGACAAACTTCTGTGATTGCAGATCTACATGTTTACATTTTGCGTTGAATTTGAAGCACATTCCGCTGCAACATTCTTATAAGTGGAACGGCTGAAATTAACGTTAGTGTGGATACGCTTTGTAGAAGTCGAAATGGCTGCCGGGGCTCGCCTTTTTCCGCGAGGTAGGTCCCGTGACGCTTATATAATAGCACACAAGTTGAGTTGATCTTGAAGAATCGCCACGACAGTTTTTGTTTTTGCGCCGGTAGAGCTTGCCTGACGTCTGAGAACTGCTCATCGGAGAAGAAGCATGGATTGGTGGTGATGTTGATATTCAAGCGGAAACAAAGAGGCAATTTGCAAGTCCATCGAAAAGGGTTATGATCCCAGGCACACAATCCTCTAGCTCTCGGGTCGCTTTTAAAATTAAGTCTCCGCACTAAGTCTCTACACAAGCATCAGTAAAAGCGTGTACAGGGACAAAGTCGTAAAGAACTTTGTAGAACGTCAAGTTAAAGTCTTGGAGAAATGTGGCGAGTTCCTGTGAAGCACAAGCTGGAGCGAATCCAGAGGTCCACTTCCCTTCGCAAATGGCAGACATTGAAGTGGCACTTTCGTACCTAAACGAGATGTTATTGTACTTTCAATAACTGCCAGTCACCAACACCAGATCCGAAGTAGCCATGGAAGGCGGCGGGCGAGGCGGAGGCGGGCGAGGCAAAGGCAAGAAAGGAAAAGCCGCGAAGAAGAAAGCGGCGGCGACTGCAGCTGCCAGCCACAAGAAGGTGGCGAGCGTGCACCACGGCGGGAATAAAGTGGGCGCCGCCCACACCAACGCGCAGGTCGTCGCCGTCGTCGTCAAAGCTTCTGCACCGCACGCGCCACACAAAGAAGCAGCAGGAGACGCACCCACTACGGCAGCTGCACATGACCAGACGTTGACCAAGGCGAAGCGCAAGAGGCTGAAAAAGGCGGCGGCGGGGGCAGCGAACACGTTGCTGAAGAAACAGGCGGCCGCTGAGGCGACGAAGGCGACGCAAGCTCACGAACAACAGACAAAGAAGTCTCCTACTGCTGGCGCAGCTTTTACTGCTGCTGCCACTGTCAAGTCTCATGTGGTGTCGTTGACGGGTGGAAAGAAGAAGAAGAAACGGAACGCGACGCTGAATGCAGCAACTTCTAAGACGGAAAGTGGCGGGGGGACGGGGAGTAGTGCGACGACGACGGCGTCAACGAAGGAAGGCCAGACGAAGAAATCGGTGATTGTACTGGGCCATTCGGCAGCATCGCCGTCTGCAGCTAAGAAGACTGTGGTACCAGCTGCGGCGAGTCCGAAGCGCAAAATTGCACAGGCACAGGTACGTTCTGTCACGTGTAAATTACTGTGTTGTAGTATTCATTTCCTCATTAAAGCGGTTAAAGCATACGTGTTAATCATGTGACGTTCTTGGCATCCATAGGCGGGAAATGAGTCTACGAAGCCTCAGTCACAGCAGAAACAAAAGAGTGAGAGGGTCACGACGACTGTAAATGTTTCAGCGAAGACGGCGGCGATAGCAAGTCCGCGTAAGACGATCAAGAAGGTGGGGGCAAAGCTAGTAGTAGCATCAACTAAACCTGCTAAGTCGACGATCGTGCCACCCAAGGAAGGGTCTCAAGTGGTTGCGAAGAAGCTGGAACCCACGACTGAGGTCCAGCAGCCCAACATTATGGACAATATCTCCAAGCCGATTATATCACCTAAAGCTGTGAAGCTGGAAGCAGCAGTGGGAAAACGTGAAATTGCTCAGGTCTGTTTATCGACACGCCAAGGAATAATTATATGATGCCGTTTCTGATGATTGTCATGGTTGTGGTTGCCATAGGTGGATGTATCAGCCAAGAAATCTCCAGTGCAGCAACGGTTGGATGCAGACAAGGTGCAAGCGAACGAGAAGAGCGATATATCTTATTCGACGTCGCCGAAGAGTGAGGTGATGACTACTCCACACAAAGCTGCGACTACAACGGAGAAAACAATCCTGAATGCTGATTCTATCGCTTCTTCGACTGCTTCTGACGATAAGCTTGCATCCTCAAGGCCAGTATCTGACGCCTCAACTACGGCTTCAGCTGCATCTTCAAGGCCAACACATACTGCTTCAGCTGCTGCAAACCTGAGTGGTGCCCGTGAAAAATCTGTATGTGAAGGATCAATAAGTGTGGCAGCCGGCGATCCAACTGCAATTATTAAATCTTCAGCAACTGCTTCTTCACCGCACCTAGCCACAGCAAAGATCGTATCATCACCATCGGCATCACCATCGGCATCACCATCGGCATCACCATCGGCATCACCATCACAATCGGCAAATTCGAAGGTCTCTGGTCTCAAACGACGACGTTCTACTGACCAGGCGTCCGCGAACTCCATTGCCGATCCATTGCAGCCACCTGCGAAGCGAAGTGCAGTTGCAAGCGAAGTCGCTGTCGTTCAAGCCAAATCAACGGGGTCCAGTGAAACTCAATCGTCCGCTAATCCGCGAAATGCTTCTCTAGAAGAGTTGTTATATTCACGGACACATCACGCAGTACCTGCTGCCAAACGACCACAACCAGCACAGACTCCAGAAAATATCCAGAAAACTCACGTGTCAACAAGCACCGACGGGTTTGTTGCAGGACGGTCAACACTTTCGATGAAAGTGCCCTCATCTGCATCCCAATCAGTGGCACGGCCATCTGTGGGAAAACTAAACCAAAGAGAACCTGAGAATCTGCGCCGTGAACAATCGGCGGGTAAGGTGCTCCTAAAGCCAGCTCCTGAACACACAGCCCCTTCAGTGCAACTCGAGACCGCTTTGTCTAACATTGCACAGCCTCCAGCCAAGCAGTTCAAACTGACAGTCAAGACAGAAATGGGTACCTCTGCCACAGCTCCAAAAAAGGATGGAGATGGTGGTCCTCAATCTACGACGGCGGCATCTTTTGAAAGCGCTGCAAAGGCTAAAAAGTTGGACATTATCATGGACAGCCGCGCGTACGTGCAAAAAATGATGAGTAGTGACCTGGAAACGAGCAGCCACCGCAATTCCAGCCCCACACAGTCCGTGCAGACAATGCCTCCGCGTCCACGAAATGCTTGGGGTGCGTCATTTGGCATGGTGCCTCCAGCTCACGGTGCATCCTCTGCATCGCGAACGCTGTCAACTACGCCTTTGAGTTCCTGGTTTCTCTCGAAGGGCTGTGCAAATTTCGTGAAACAAGTTCATTTCTCGGATGATGATGCCGACGACAGCAGCAGCAGTGATGACGATATCGTTATGACACGACAACTCTCCACCTCACGTGGAGCCGATCAAGCGTCGCCCAAGAGGAGAGCTTCAATTGTAAAGAAGAACGCCTTCTTGGAGTCGCTCTCAACTCAGTCCAACTGGCGAACTTGGTATGGCAATGTGGACTTGTACAATCTGATAGATCCCCCGCTGGCGCATGTCCCGGAGAAATTACGCACCCACGAAGTAACCCCACTCGCGCTTCCAGAGCCAACGACTGAAAGCAACAGCAGCGCATCGGCGAAGAAGACGAATGAGCTCGAAATTCTGGAGGCTGACATCAGGTTCGTCCAATTGCCCTGATGAGGCGTCAAGAGTTGTATCGGGGAGCTAACCAATCTGTGTTTTTTGTTTGTTTGCTGATGTGCAGACGTGAGAAGCAGCGAGGCTCAGCGTTCAGCGAGCAGCTACTGATGATGCTCCAAGGCAAGACCGTGTCTGGCAAGTTGTTTGAGGACGAATACAGACCACTATTGCATAAATAATCGAGCACTTGATTGTGCAGGAATCTTCCTACTTTAAATGCTGTAAGAAACTCGACAAGGTTGTACCGTAGAGCGGTGTAAGCAAGTACACTGTAATACAAGTATGTGAAAAGCAAGCGGAGGCATTTCTGAAATTGAAGATGGAACGGCGAGCTACGTATGAAAGGGGCCAAACTGAATTTGAGCAGAAGCGTTGCCAAAACATAAATCCCCGGCAAAGGCCTTGCGGCTACATAACCACTGTCAGATCGCATGCGAGGACTATTGGTTGTTGTCGTGGAGCCATTTGAACCGTAGAGTGAAGTCGGCACCTAGAATGCAGCTCATGTCAGATACTTCAAGTAGAATTCTATCTATCAACTGGGGAAGTCAGCTTTCACCTAGATGGGCGAGTTGGCACTGTAACAAAGACACCATTGCGAGGCATATCTTTCCTTGCACTGTGATAATCTGTGTTTCGAGCACGAACGCAAGCTGATACAGCGGTGAGAACGAGAACTTGCGCTGCAAGAAGAGGCTTAGCAGAATGAGCGATCCGATTTCTAGCACCGCGGATATCAAGACGTTCGCAATGGCGCCCATTTTCCAATTTCCGGCGCCACCAGGAAAATAGTTGACATTTGGTAGCTGCTCGAGGATGGATTTGTAGATCACGAATACAAGCGGAACGATGCACTCGACATATTCAACCAGCGTTAGGTATTCGCAGTGAAATAACAGCTGCAGGCTCTGCAGGATAAACTGCTCCGATATTTTCGCTGCATCACCTTGTCCTGCAGAAGTGGCTTCAGGCGCAGGTGAACTGGTGGAGGTGATTGGTACAAGTTGTGCTATCAACAATGAACGATACATTTTTCGCCGCGAGAGCCATGTTCTTCTGCTGGTGAGACCACGAGAGCCATATACTCCCGATAAATCTAACTGCTGGAGTATCTTTGCTTGTTCTTCAGTCATTGAATGAGGAACACATGCCCAAAGCCGTGCACTCTCCAACGAGGTGATGCTAGAAGCACTTGGATCCCGCGTGGTGGCTAGCATCATCGACAGCAAATCAGTATTTACATTTCTGACCCAACTTTCATCACGAAGGTACTCCATAGAATTGCGTCGGTCATGAAGAAGATTCACAACAACTTGTGCTTTCGTGGATACCTCTTTGAATTCCAGCACAGATAGCCCAAAATCGACGGCAATGAACGCTGCTGTAAGGTAGAGTGATCCCGACGTAGAGATGCACACAGAAACGAAAAGTGCACTAAGAAAATCCACCGAGAAGGCCACAAGCTCCGGCATAAAGTCTTCAAGCCCTCGTGAAGCGCGTATTATGAAATGCTTTGCAGCAAACTTCCAAATGGCCAGCACAATGACTGCACTTCCTAGATATATCACAGGCACGAAGTCGTAGAAAACCTTGTAGAGTGGATAGACCCCAACCAGAGCACTGTATGCTCGAAGAAACCGATAAAATTGCTGTAGATGGAGCCGACAATGCGAGCTCTTTGCGAATGGTTTACGTCCTAAGACGATCCGTATCAATACCGGGATGCAAATACTCAAGGTTATACAACCGAGTTGAGCGACGAATGGTACAGGAAACCCGATCATAGTCGCTGCAAAGAAATCTGTCCCCAAAGAGCAAGAGCTCGCAGCTAACGCTACGATAAATCTCTTAGCAACAGTAGCGTTCAGGCCTGGAACGAAAATGATCAATTGCGAGACGCCTGCGTAAATTAGTACAAACTTCATCAAGCTCAAGCGAATCCAGAACACCCAATTCGCGTTGCATCCCTCTGACGGTGGTCGCAGGGGTAGAAACTCCAGAAGAACCGCTAGTGCCAACGAAGGAACTGGCGTGAGTACGCACACTAGAATAACTCGTGTTCTCGATGTGGTCTTGCAATAATGATCGAGGCTTTCGACACGCTCGATAGAGTAAGACCCCTGGCGAGCGACTTGAATTGAGTTCCAACTTTCCTCCAGTCGTGTCCATAACGATATCGTGCCTCCATTGGTCTGGTTTGTGCTGATTTTTGTTCTTGCTGCCGTGTTTGAAGCCCCTCTTGCTTCGATTGCACTGACACGATTGCTTCGCATCGTTATCACCTCTGGCTGCTCCACAAGTAAGTTACGGGTTATAAAGTCGAGCTCGTTTAGTGCAAAAATAGATCGCAGTAAAGCCAATTTTGATCAAGAAGATTCTGTTCAACATCATTCTGAAGCCTTGGCTGCCTACATGTATCACCTCAAAACCTCAAAACCTCATTCACACATGCTTTTTGTAAGTCTCATACTGAAAACCAAGTAGTTCAGTTTTATATATGAACCAAGTACTATCATACAAATTCCAAGTCTAATCAGGGCTCCAGCGAAGACCAACAGCGCAGCGATCGAGTGAAGACCCAAGACGGCATAGGGGGAGCGCGTCGTCTCGAGCGTCTCGAGCGTGCCCGCGGTCCTCTACAGTAGCGAACGGCGGCTACCCGTGTTCGTCTCGAGAAAGGGTTCTGGTGGCGCAAACGCGATCTCCGTCCGAGCGGTACAAGCGCTGCTACAGGGCGTCAACGTTCAAGTAGGCACTGGAATCCGCTCTCACGGCTGTTTCTCGGCCGCTCGAGCTGACCACAGCACTACAGAAAGCAGCGCAAGGTCCTCACGGCCCAGAGGCTGCATTTCGGGGCCTCTGACGCCTTCTAGAAGCCGCAACAAGTGGTCTAGAAGTCCCTTTTAGGCATTCTCGTACTTGAAACAGCTTATTCTAGGCACAAGGAAGACCCGCTGCTTTAAACGAGGCACAGATGGAGGAGAGCGACGTGTACGTGAGGGAGGAGGGCGACCGCCCCATGGAGCATTCGCCCCGCGGACGCTACATCCGCTTCGACATCCGACTAGGTACGGGCGCGTACAAGTCGGTGTACAAGGCGTACGACACGGACCAAGGCATCGACGTGGCGTGGAACGCCATTGATATTGGGCTCCTGCCTAGTACTGAGAAGACCCGTATCATCCAGGAGGTGCAGCTGCTGCAGAAGCTCGAGCACAAGAACATCATCAACTTCTACGGCAGTTGGTTCTCCAAGGAGAAGAACCAAGTCGTATTCATCACAGAGATCATGACGTCCGGCACGTTGAAGTCATATATTAAACGCGTGCAATTCATCAAGTGGAAGATCATCAAGAGGTGGTGCATCCAGATCCTCGAGGGACTGCACTATCTGCACAGTCAGAACCCGCCGGTGATTCATCGCGACTTAAAGTGTGACAACATCTTTGTGAACGGCAATACGGGCGACCTTCGGATTGGAGATCTGGGACTCTCGACGCAGCTGGCGGTAGACAAGCGATCCAAAGCGCAGAGTGTGCTGGGCACACCCGAGTTCATGGCGCCGGAGCTGTACGACGAGAGTTACGACGAAAAAGTGGACATTTATGCGTTCGGAATGTGCGTGCTGGAGATGGTGACCAAGGAGGTGCCGTACTCGGAATGTATCAATCCGGCGCAGATCTACAAGAAGGTCACGGCGGGTATTCGGCCAAAAGGTTTGCAACGTGTGGTCAGCCAGGCTGCGCGTGATTTCATCGAGTTGTGTCTGTCGCGCGGAAATGGTCTGGTGGATGTGACTGCTCAGTATCTGTTGGATCACCCCTTCTTAAAGGTGCAAGACGATGACAATGACATGGTTGAGTGCTTAGATGAAGACGAAATCGAGCGTGAGAGCAAAGAGGCGCAGCAGCGGTTGGAGAAGGTTGCTGAGGAGTCTTTCGCGGTGGAGTTTAATATGGAAAGTGGGTCGAAGGGTGGCGCAGCTGTCGTGGTCAGTGAGCGGCGTAAACAGTTTCCGTCGCTTTCGTTGGAGCCGGAAGAAATGTCAGCCGTGTCCTCGGCGAGCGGTAGTACTTCAGCACCAGGGAGTGCTGGAAGCGCATCAGTGCCTTCTTCAAATGCACCTGCGGAGGAAAAGACTGCTGGAACGCACCGGTTGGTCGAGGTGCCGCCAGTTGGAGCACCTGCGCGTGATAATATTACTGCGCCACCTTCTCCATCTACCGAGTCGACCACATCACTAACGCCAGCACCAACGCCAGTGCCGATACGAGCGACCACCTCTCCGCCAGAAGAAGCTCCTAAGTTGACGCACTCACCTTCTCAACCAGTTATCAGTGAGATGGTTAGTGCGGATGAGCCGTTGTCGTCGGGTAAAAAGAGCGCAGATTCACACGTGGACCAGTTCCTCGCGACATTACCTGGCACAGAGAGTGCAATCCAGAACACGCGGATAAATATCATGGGCGGCAGAGGCCAACGACTGGATTTGGAAAATGACATCACGCCAGAATACGCTGAAAGTCCTGCAGAATCGCCTGTGGCCAATGGTAAAGAAACACCGGAGCACTCACAATCGTTTGCTGGGGCACCTTCAGTAGCACCATTAGATGCTGCCAAGATGGAGCCTCCTAATTCGGCTCCAGGGCTTTTGACGCCGTCTCAAGCCCCCGAAGCCCAAGTTCCGTCAATGCAGCTTCCCGATCGTGATGTGGAGCCTCAGGCTAATCTCGTCCGCCGCGCGAGTATTCACGGTCTGCCCAATGCAGCAGTAGCTGCTTCTGCTGTAGCGGAAGCCCCCGCTCCTGTAGTCAACCAGCAGTCTCCTCCACCACCACCTCAACAAATGCCCCAGCCAGCAGCAAGCAATCCAACCGCACGAAAGCGCGTAAAGCGACATGAGATTAAGGCTGCAAAAGACCCGGACAATGAGCACAGCATCCTATTGAATCTGCGCATCATGATCGACGGCAAATCAAAGGAAATCAAATTTCCGTTTAATTTGTTCGCTGACAGCACACACGAAGTTGCGTGTGAATTGGCTGTGGACGTGGGTATTCTGGAACCGGACCTTGAAGACATTGCCGACTCGATCCGCTTCCTTGTAACGGAGGGCAAAATCAACAATCTTTCAGGCGTGCAAGAAGATGTGTGGGAAGAAGCGCCCGAGCCTCATTCGTTTTCGTCGAATCCGTTTCCAAATGTGTCCAAGATGTCGTTCGTACACGTGCCACCTGGGGCGACGTACCAGCAGCAGCAAGCATATATGATGGGTGCAGCTCCATTGGAACGCACATCGAGTGCTCCAAGTGTGCCAACTTCAGGAGTGCCGGCTCCCGCGCGTCAGAGCGTGTTAGGCACCAGTGGCACCGCTGGTGCTGGACCATCTGGCGTGCAGGTGCCTCAGGAGCTGGAGGTGCCAGGATCGCAAGAGTCGGTAAATCCTGCAAGTCTGAGTGACCCATCGTCCACATTGATGGTACTCGACGGAAGCATTCCACATGGTAGCAGTAGTACCGGCGCGCTCCCGTCGTTCTCTGGCAACGAAGTGGGACGGTCGCCGCCGCGTCCTGGTCTCCCCCACACTGCCAGCGAATCTACGCTTACCAAGGAAGCCTTGCTGAGTATCTTGGAGATGCGAGCACGTGGTGTGTCGATGGGCTCGATCGCCGATCCCACGTATGTGCAGCAAATTCACCAGCTGGAAGACCGCCTGAAGATTGCACGGACTTCGTTCGACGAGCAAGAATCATCGCTGGAAGCTGCGATCCGTAGTGAAGAGGAGAAGCACCAGCGTGAAATTGAGCGTTTCAGAAAGAAGATGGAGGAATTCGACAAGCAACGTGCTGCCATCGCTAGACAGCAGAATGGGGACAGCGCCGTGTTCAGCGACGCAAATGGCTCGTCGACCACATTGGACGAAAGTCTCGGATTGCTTGGCCAAGGAGAGTCGTTGGCAAACGCAAATGTCCAGAATCCTTCTGCGATGCTTGTCGAGTTTGGCAGTGATGTGGGTCTCCCAGTCGACGGGTCTGACGAAGAGGCTTCACCACCACCTTCAGCAGCAGCAGCTGTGCCTGCACCCGTCTCAAGTAGTGTGGCATTGCAAGTGAATCCAAGTACTGGCACTGAAGCTGCTGCGTCTCCAGCGTCGGTGCCTGTAGACGAGCTGATTCCCGAAAGCTATTTACAATCAGAGGCACCACCGGCAGCAGGAACTGACACGACGACAATGACAGTGACAGCACCGACGCCCGCGGCGGCAAGCCAGTCGCCGCCTGCGCAGTCCTAGTAGAGAACCTAGCAGCTGTATGCTGGTACTGGTGCGTAATGTCCGTGATGCTGTCAAGTGCTTGCTTAGATTATTCGGCTCAGTCATGAAGAAGCCATCGCAAGGTGCAATGGTGCTAGCCGCTAGCTCGCCAGGACCCGGAGTGAAGGGTATTAGCGGGATGAGGGATGGCGGAACATGAACGAGGGGATTCGTCTTGTTATTTTGATGGGAGGGAGAGCTTTGGTGGATGTGAAAATATGAATTGGCAACGCGAGTCGGACGTTTTTGCAAACGTTTTCCTGTCTTCGCCTCAACGAGAGAAGGCACCTCAGTAAATCGCTTGGCACCCCCCCCCCCCCCCCCAAACCAATACATAGAAATATGCGCGATGCATGTGCATTTTTGATTCACGCTGCGTGGAGTTGAGGCGACAGTTTCTCATCATTATCCCTGTCGACCCATATTTTTAGTTGAGAGAAGTCGGTGATGCGAGATGCCTGGGTTTGCTTCGTGGTGCTTGCAGCCTCATGCAGCTTTGTGGCTGGTACTTCGGGCAAGGTGGGGGATAAACTCTTAACAGCTCCCGAATGTGTCATGATGTTAATCTTTGTGTATTTTGATTTTGTTGCCAGACCACATACGGAATTTACGGTGCCATTGAGTCGCTAGACTCGACAACAACGGTGACGACACTCCTTCAGCAGTGCTACGCAGGATTCGCACTCAGCGGCTGCAAGGATTTGAACACGAGTGCTGGCTTCCACAAGGACTACACCTTCGAGACTCAGTTCACAGATCCGAGTTTGATGAGCCGGCAGTACTGTTTGCAATGCTGCACCAAGCCTGTGCCACTTGTTGGAGCTGACGAGACGTGGAATCTATCGTGCCCGCTGAACGACCTTGAGAGACTTAGCGTGAGTAAAGGACGACAAACGTACCGTTTTGCACGGCGCAACTCACTCGACGACGAAAATGTCATCGAGTGCCCCATGCCCACACGTAACTTATCCACTTACCTGAGTGGATACAAGCTCGAGCTTGTTGTTGTGGAGCGTTCATCGAATTTCGGAGCTGAGTACTGGCGTAGCGTAGTGGAGTGCTCGGTGACTATTACTGAGAGCGAGGACCCACCCGATACGTTCAGCGAGGTGCTTCATCTTCGATCGATCCCTACGGCGCAAGAGCGCCCAACAACTTGGATTTTGCCGACGGTGCTCGCTTGCCTGGCTGTGGCAGCGATCATGGCTGTGCCGATCTACAAGGGGAAATTGAGAGGGCAGCGGTGTGCGCATTGTGGCTCGTGGATGGTAGCGATAAATGGTATGTGTGCGCTCTGCATTGTTATCAGCTGTAGCATTCACCCGCCACCGACAAAGATCTACGTGACCAACTGCAGGCCTTTCACACACACAGTTGCTCAGTAGCCAGACAGATTACAAGCTACTGAACCATCGACTTCGATGCCATGGCGAAAGTTTTTGCATTCAGCAAAGGCAAAAGTCAGCAGGCAAACAACATCAAGCACAACAACTCTCGCGTGATGTTGAAGATGCCTGTTTACCAACATTAAGACTCAGCCCAGGAGCGGACTACATGCGTCCTTGTCTCGCCTTCGTCGTCGGTGTAGCGTCAATCTGGTCGAGCCCCGGCAACAATTCCTCTAGTTTCTTTCGGTACTCAAAATCTTGAGCGAGTGGATTGCGCTCTAGGTAGAGCGTGCGCAGCCCTGCCAGTGGCACCAGGTGCTCCACGTCAGCATAGTGCGCGACCTGATTGTCATTCAGCCAGAAATCTTCCAGCTGCAAAAGTGGCGCCAAGTTTGCCGGGATACTCGTGATGCGGTTTCCAGCCAGATCCATGGTGATCATGTTGGTCTGATGGGGTAACAACAAACATTAATCGTGAGTTCTCTCTCTCTCATCTCCACTACCAAACCCACCAAACAGCACGACACAAAGTCTTACCAAGTGCTCCACATTCTCGATCTTCTCAATACCATTGTGGCTAAGATACAGCTCCTCCAACTCCGTGTTGTTTGCGAATCCCGTAATCGTCACCACGCGGTTGCTCTGCACACTGATGATCTTCAGCTTGGTCAGCTTCTCCAGTCCCTGAATGGCCGTGATCTTGTTCTTGCCCAACCACAGCTCCTTGAGTTCCGTGAGTCCATCCAGTCCTTCAATAGTGCGCAGTCGGTTGGCTCCAAGATCCAATTTCCTCAACTTGGAGAGGTTCTCAACGCCCGTGATCTTCTTCAACTTGTTGTTCGCCACGTAGAGCTCCTCGAGTTCATGGAGATGACTCAAGTCCGGGATCACGCGGATCTCGTTGAACGACAGGTCCAGCACCTTGAGGTTCACGAGCTGCTGCACGCCGTCGATGGCCTGGATTTCGTTGTCGTACAGCTCCAAGTGCTCCAGATGCACTAGCGGCGCCACACTCGCCATGGAGCGCAGCAGGTTCGAGCGCACGTGGAGTTTCTGCAGCGCTACGAGCTTCTCCAGTCCGTCCAGCTCGGTGACCTTCACTCCTGCTGTCCCCACGTAGCAGAGCCCGTCGTCTTGGATGTCATTGAGGTCCACACAGCTAGAGAGCGTCGTTACTGCTCTCTCTTCTTCGCTCTCTTCCTCTTCTTCTCCTTCTTGTTTGCTCTCTCCAGCTGCGGCTTTTTCTTCTAGAGATTTGCTCGTCTTGGCAGCCTCTCGCTGCTGCTCGCGGGCGTCCACTGCCGCCTGCAGCGCGTCGGTATCCACGTGCTTGGGCTTAGCTTCGTAGTCACCTTCGTGCGTCATTTTTCGTCAAAAAAATTGAGGAATGAAATTGTAATTGGCCGGGCCGAGTGGACAATGGCCCGCCAAGTCTGTTCTTATAAAAACCAAGATAAAGACCACAAACGGGCCGGGTTCATTTTACTGCATTCACGAAATATCGACGCAAGACGCCAAAGTAACAGCCCGCTCCGCTGCGACCGGCTGCGACCATGGAGGGAATGCTCAACTACTTCGTGCCGGAGGACGGAGACTCGTCCGACCACCTGAACGTGGTGCCGCTGCCACGTGTGGACCAGCTGCGGCTGCAGCACGTCAAGAAAGTAGGCGCGGAGTGCCGAATGAATTTTGAGGACTTTCAGGCTTTTTGACACTTGCTCTTATTGCGTTTTTGATGTGTAGAGCTTCCCGTTGCCTGGCGACTTCCACTTCCGCTTCAAGACGGCATTTGAGGGGACGTATGGTGCGGTATGGGGAGACAATTAGGGTCTGGCGACCAACAGTTGAAGAGCAAACAGAGAGCTGACTAGGGTTTACTGGTGTTTTGGTTGTGTGCAGTGTGGCTGGACGTGGTGAACGACGCGGACCCGGTGCCGGACTTCAACGGACTCGTCATCTGCAAGATCTCGAGAGTGCAACGTGAGAGCTCCACGCGTCCAGCGGAGCGGACTGAGAACCCCAAGGCTCAAGTGGAGGCGCCCGACCTCATTGAGACGTCGGAACCCCCACCGTCTCCCGGTACGTCAAAACCGACGGCAGTATTCAAGTAGAGTGAAAGGGTGAGATAACTCAGTGTGCAATTGCAACAGCCAAGCGGGAGGAGCCTCAAACTGCGCAGAAGACCTTCAACAACGACCTGGTTGGTCTGGTGAGTGCTGGTGTCATCCATGAAAAAAAAAAAGGTTGCGCACACAGCTTACAGTTGTTGCTGGTGTCATTTTTGTTAGCTGTCAGATCCGGTGCCTTCACCGACCCCGCAGGCTCCTTCGGCCCCCTCTCCAGTTCCTCCTGTAAAAATACTGCATTAGAGTTATTCTGCTACCTAGTGTTGCAACTAACGTCTGCTCTCCATTCGCTCTTGTTTCAACAGGCAAGCCCGGCTCCTCCTCAGGCAGCACGCGATCCGTTCGATGTCTTTGCGGGCAACATCACGGCTCCCATGCGGCCTACGCCGATCTCGGCCACCATGGCAGCAAGCAATGGACCCCGAGGTTTGTCGCCGACTACTACGGGAAACCATGGCGGAGCGTTCGGTGCTCAAGGAGGGTTTAACCCCATGGGCTCTGGGGGTCCGTCCCCGATGGCTCCTCGAGGTCCTAGCGGCATGAACATCAGCCAGATGCACATGGGCATGGGTCAGCCGCAGGGCGGTATGCAACAACAGCAGCAGCAACAGCAACAGAATAGCTTCCAAGGGCTGCAGTGGCAGGGCATGGGGCAACAGCAGCAGCAACGGAACCCCAATACCAGGCAGTGGTAAACCAGATTCCAGACGAACACGTGCTACGAACACCAAGAGCAGCGAGGTTGAGACGAGTTCTGGAGCCTTCAAACGCAAAATATATTGATAAATTCCAGATAAATTGCAAGTTGAAGCCGTTATGCTGTCAATCTGTTTCATTTTGTCCCTACTCAAATGCTGGTCAACCCGAACGGCTCTCCATACGTGTTGGGTATCTTGAAACGTCCCTCAACAGTCTCCTCATAGTCTGGTCAATCGCGTTGGATCGCGTCTCTCCTTCTACCTCGCCACCATGTCGATTGAGCCGTCTCGCTATGGCCCGGACTTCCACTGCGTCACCGTGTCTCGAGATGTGTTCGAAGTCCGCTCGCACTACGTGAACTTGCGTCCAGTGGGCGGTGGTTCCTACGGCATTGTCTGCTCCGCCGAAGATACGGTAAGTTAGTTAGTTACTAAGCAACCTCAATACCCGCCATGATTCATTGCAATCCGAAGCTTCGGACCCCATTAATAAACTATTGCAATTGTTGCTGTGCAGCTACGGGGTCGCAAAGTGGCCATCAAGAAGATCACCGACGTGTTCGACGATCTCACAGACGCCAAAAGGATCTTGCGAGAGATGAAGCTGCTCCGACACCTCGGGGTGCACGAAAACGTCATCAATGTAGGCTGAGTAGAGTCGACAATGGAGGATAAGTAAAGGTTACTAGGTTTCTCCTACTAACGGAGCGAGGAGCGGTTTGTTTGTTGTCTGTGGCAGATTCTGGACGTGATTCTGGTTCCGCCCAATGTCATGGACTTCCACGACATCTACATCGTCACGGACCTCATGGAGAGCGACTTGGAACGGATCATCAGCTCGTCGCAGCCCCTTTCGGACGCGCACTTCCAGTACTTTTTGTACCAGATTCTGCGTGGCATGAAGTTCGTGCACTCAGGGAATGTGCTGCATCGGGACCTCAAGCCGTCCAACTTGCTTGTGAACTCCAACTGCGACTTGTCCATTTGTGACTTTGGACTGGCGCGAGGAGTGGAAACGGCGCATAACGAAGATCTGACAGAGTACGTCGTCACGCGCTGGTACCGAGCGCCAGAACTGCTTACAGACTGTCAGAACTACAACGACGCAGTGGACGTCTGGGCCATCGGATGCATTTTCGCCGAAATGCTGCGTCGTCGACCATTCTTCACAGGCCGTGACCCGTCCGATCAGTTGCACATGATCATCCGCGTGCTAGGCTCACCTACCGAAGAAGAAATGGCATTCGTGCCACACGAAGCTGCCAAGCGAGCCATCTTGCAGCACGGGTTCTATCCGAAGGTACGCCGAGTTCATGAATTCTCGCTTTAAATGCGGTTGCGGGGTGTGCTGATCGCTTGGTGCTTCTCTATATGTTTCCTAGCGTCCGTTGATGGAGTTTTTCCCCGATGCCAACCCACTAGCGGTGGACTTGCTCTCTCAGATGCTCAAGTTCAATCCAGCAGAACGCATTTCCGTCGTGCAGGCACTGGCACATCCGTACCTGGCGCAGCTTCAGAACCCCGTATGAACTGTCTGGCATTCTACTGATGTCTTGCGTTCTTAATGACTGACTTGTGCTACCTTATGACTGTAGGCCGACGAGCCTGTGTGTGCCGAGGCCTTCAACTTCGACTTCGAGCGCGAGTCCCTTGATTTGGGCGTGGAGATGCCCAAGGAGGAGCTGCAGCGGTTGGTCTTCCAGGAGTGTATGTCGATCCACCAGTTAGAAGCGCATCATATGCAGTAAGAGTGAGTGATCGGTCGACGTCCGTTCCTGCCGAAAGAAGGCTTGTAACGGAGTGATGGAAGGACCTCCACCGCGCTCAGCGAGCAGCAGCCCCATTATGTAGTTCATGTACTTCATTAAGGCCACCCACCGGCTAAGCTATCCTATGCCTCTCTTACCATGCTACTGGTAAGACCGATGACACATTTAGTGCTGTACAGCTACAGAAAGAACAGAACTGGCCGTAATTGCTGAGGCAACCTCTCACCGTTTGCAATGGAAAGGCAGATAGCGCGAGCGTGGTCGTCATTGGACCATTAGCAAGCAGCACAGCCACGAAGATCCACCCGGCGACTGCGGATGGCCTCTCGGCTCTCGCTTGTCTCTGAAGCACCTTTACGCAATGTGGGTGAGGCAACAGAATTCCCGTCGCAGCACGCCGAGGCTGGCGGAGGAGCTGCTGGTGTTGGAACCCCTCAAGCGCTTGAGCATTCCGGCCATGTATCCTCAACGAAAAACAAACAGTACTCACCGAGCGCTGCAATGAGCGGCAAGATCGCCTTCAACAATCTTCTCACGTGGCTGCAAGAGAGATTCCCATCAGCAGTGCTCGCTGCCGTCGCCCAAAGTCGAGCAGGCTGCAACTTGCACATCATATAGGATAGGATCCTGGTGGCACATGGCTTCAACCTCCCGCTGTAATAACATGTGAAGTCGTCGCGAAAATCCATGACGGCCGCGGTGACTCACAACTCGTCGCAGTGAGATGGCTGGCTGTGCGGTCAGCTAAGCAAAAAGCGTGGAGGAAGAGCCAGCAACATACCAGCAGCACGCCATTCCCGCCACCATTTCGTCCAGCGCCGCCGTCATCGACGAGGTACATGTACAGTACTCAGGAAGCCTACTTGAAAGAAGAGATGCCAAGCTCACTGCAACGCAAGAGCCCCGTCTGATTTCGAGCTGTCCAAACTCCGAGTCAACTCGAGGTTGGCCTTCACGACGACTATCCATGGAGCTGGGCAATGACAGCCATCCAGGCCACCGACCTACTGGCAGTACATGTAGCCTACTGGGGGCTTGACGCGATTCGATGCCACTATTGCCATTATTAGACCGTTTGATAGATCGAAGCTTCATAAGGTTGACTTTTAATGCGACTTTTTCGAGCACCGAAACCACCAGCTGTGCGCATGCACTTGGTAATGCCATGATGCCAAGTTGTCCGACCACGATTTGCTTTGTGGACTACGACCACCGAGGAAAGATATCGCTATGTGGTCATGCATGACAACGACGATGATGGATGTTCAGACACTTTTGGCGACCGCCTATATGTACACTTTGGTTTAATGTCGACAAGATGAAACTTTGCTCTGCTTGGGCTCGAGGCGCAGCGTTCAGCTGTTCCTAACTTACTTGAGTCGAGCCCGACGAAGCGTACAGGGAGTTGGCGTGCGACCGGCACAGACCTTTCTTCTTCACATGCTTGGTGCACTCAGGCACGCGGCACTTGCGCTTGCCGCCATGGGCCGTGCACAGGTCCTGCCGCACGACGCCCTTCTGACAGCCCTTGACGCTGCAGCGCCTGCCGCCGCCGTGGCGAATGCACAGCCCCATGCTGCGCTGGATGTTGGAGCACCCGGCGGCACGGCAGATGCGGCCGCCACCGTGGGCCACACAGAGTCCCTTACTCTGCGCGCCGCGCGTGCAACCCTTGCGTTGACACCGGCGGCCTCCGCCGTGGCTGATGCACAGCCCGCGGGTCACCGCGTTGCTGGCGCATTGTGGGAATGCACAGAGCTTCTTCTCGCGCTTGGCATCGTTCGGCGTCATGACGTCCGACCGGGGCGAGTCCGAGATGCGCATAGAGCGACCAGCTTGTTCCAACAGGTGCATGGAGTCGGCCGAGTCGGCCAGCGAGCTCAAAGAGCTCCGACACGGCCGGTCAAGCCACTGCGTCAGGTCGATGGACTCGGCCGCCGTGCGCTTGAGGTGGCGCACCAACGTGGGCGCGTCCATGGAGCTGCTGCGTTCCAACCGGTTCCACTGGAACTCGTCGTCCAATGACGAGGGTCCGCTATGCGCAGGCTCCCTCGCCAGGCCGCTGCGTAGCGTGTCGGCAGCACTGCTGCACGACTGTGTGCGCACGTATGTCTGCGGCTCGATCGTAGATCTCCAGCTTTGCTCGGCAGTGGGTAAGGGCGCACTCTCCGGCGGCGTCGCGGGGTTGGAACCCACTGCTGCGCCCGGATTCGTGTCGGACGGACACGAGGCCGCGCGCACGTAGCGGAATGGCTGGCACAGGTCGGCGATGGACATGACGTTGTGATGCGTCGCCGTCTCCTGTGTGTGCTGCCGCTTGAGCGGCGGGATGGGCGACGAACAACTCTCGGAGAAGCTACCCGACCGTTGAATGAAGTTTCTGCTCTGTCCGAAGGCTGGCAGACTGGGACGCCCACCTTCGTCCGACTGCGAGTCCTCCTGGTTGGAGAAGGGTGACGGGCTCGCCCACTTCTGCGGAGAAAGCGGCGGCGTGAGACTCGGCAGCCGGAAAGACGGCGAGCCGCCACCGCTACCGCGTGGACTCTCGAAGTTGAAGATGCCTCCTTCCCTCGGCATGCCGCCGTAGACGGTGTTGGGCGGCGACGTGGTGCGCTCGGGGCTGCGAACACTGAGCTTGGGGATGTAGCCGAGCGTCTGTTTGGCCATGAAACGCGTCAGCTGATTGTGGTGGTTGAGCGGTGCCAGCGCGTTGGACGGGGGCGAGTGCTGCCGAAGGTCGTCGAGCGTCGGCAGGGCCAGTGAAGACCGCGCGTCATCCGAGGCGGCAGCGCAGCTCACGTCCACGGCCTCGGGCTTGCCGTCCATGGGTGGCTCGTGGTCGGGCTCCCATTGGCGCCAGCTCTCTCGCTGACCGTTGTGGCTCACGTTCTCGCTCATGTTCTCGCTCATGTGGTCCGCTAGGCCCATTTCCGTCTGCGCGGCGGCTGTTCCTGGTGGTGGAGTATCGACGGGGTGCGGTCTCGACGCTGCCGAAGCGGGAATGAGGGAGACTGCGTACGACTTTTCGGCGCGACAGCGTGCGCAGTATCCTGCAAGAGGGAGAATGAAACGCCGACTAGGCGCGACCAAGAAAAAAATATATGGAAGAGCTGCTGGACGCCTGGCGTGACCGCCGGCTCATCTGCAGCGCCTGCAGCGAGAGCGGAGACTATGGGGCGTTTACGAGCGATCAGACAGGCCACGAGGGAGTGTATGATAGTTGTGGTCGAACTGTGTGCCGCCCGAAGTTCACCGTTGAACTGCAGTCGACACTCCCATGTCCGGGTTTGCAAGACTCCAGGACCAACGATACCTACACGCGTCAAGGAGGTTTCGCTGCAGCAATATTTGCTCACACTGCGCCTGTCGATTTTCGATGGCATGCCCGGCGCTGATTTCCCGCGGCCGTTTTACGGTGAGTCGTTGCAGTGGAGCCACCTCAAAAAACGACGGTACGGGTAGCAGGTAATCGAACGAGCTGCACCGCAACCTGCCAGTACAGGTAAGATGGCAGGCCCTGGACACGCCCTGCGGACGTGTTGCGGCTTGAAGGCTGGAGAACTCGCTTCAATTTTGAGGAAGATGGTGGGTGTTCCATCGACCTCGGCCACTTCAACGCTAGATCCAGGCGTTGAGCGACTTTCCGCCACCTGCGACTCGCAGTGCGACCACTCGCCGTGTGCCGAGTGTGCGTGCTTGACTGGTTCAGTTGCAGCGAGGATTTGCAAGCTAAGATCGCCTTTGACGCTCATATCTTTCCGCTCGACAGCGCTCTGCAGAGCTGTCGGTAGTAGCTGGTCCAAAGTCTTTGGTCCAAAGCACAATTGTCCAAGCTGGTCCATTTGCAAGAATCTCATTCCCCCAAGGCAAGTTGTACCACGCCCCAACCTTCCTTCGAATTACCCCCGAGTCAGATTGACGGGCTAGTCGAAGTTTCGAACACCCTTGTCGTCGACTCGGCATGGACTCGCTGCACCGTCGAAAATATCAGCATGCGGACCTCACATTGAGGCCGCGCCGCATGCTAGAGGACGGAGCTCGCGGATGAAGTCCACATCCGTGCAAGATGCCTTTTGTCGCCTTTTGCCGGCTGCTTAGGCTGTGAATGACTCAGGCAACGAGACACCTGAGTAATCGAGTGCCAAGCACCAACGGCTGCCGCAACCTCGACGACACCATCGCGCAAACGGCTTGACGATCGCTAGCATGTGAGCTGAATTGTCGATTGAATGCCAGCTTGAAGTTTGGGGCAACTTCAAGCGAGTCCATCCAGTGGCGGACAAAAATGAAGGCTCCGAAACGCAGTTGGGTGCTGTTTGCACTGAATTCCGGCTGAGCAATCCAGTCCCTTTTCGACACAGCACCTCTTGGTGCTCGTGCCAACAAGCGGTGATCGTCTACATGTACCAGAAGACGGCCAGGAGAGGCAGTGGTGAATCACCACTGGTGATGCCTGCACGTACAAGCAACAACGGTCTGCAGGTGGAGCCTCCTGGACGAAGCGAGCCGTCACTATTGTCGTCAGAGGACAAATCACCTCATACCTTGTTCTCCCGAGAGCTCCTTAGAAATACTGCCGCGAGGGCAGCATGCCAAGGATTGCTGGGGCCTTTTAACTATACTAGCTCGAAGTGTGATGCAGCGTTCGCTTCTGCGAACGTCGAGCTAGCTGTCGATGTCTTCTGGCTGCCAAAACTGGATAAGCTTCGTCGCCAGGTCGACAGTTGCTGTAGAGGAGCCTCGAGTAGGAGTGCTTGATGACGTAGGGCGCCTTCGTTGTCGAGGGGGCTAATGGATAGCAGATCCCGCCACTCCCTGCACAAGCAAGTACCTACCTGTATTACATGTAGCAATAGGCTCGTTGGGTCTAACATCGCAACGAATTCGCAGTGGCTCCTCCAGCATTTCACTGAAGTTTTGTACGAGAACGGCATCTGTGCTTACGCAGTGCATGCACGGACAGCTAAGGAAATAATGTCTACTTTGCCGACAAGCGTTCGCTGGTTGCCCCACCAAGTCCCGAGCTTGGTCAGCGCGGTTCGTCCTGTCAATGCGTCAATGGTCTACGGCGCATCATTGATGTCGTTGGTGGTATCTGCCGTAAGTGGTAACCCAATGACTCCGATTCGAGCAGTTCGTGCAGCATGATAACCAACTATGGTCTATCGACGATGGACTTGAAGCCGTACTTTGGTGATGAGACCCAAAACTTACGCTCCTTGTTGTTCGAGCATCCAGTACATCGAGTTTCTACGCTTTCTCGTTATTAATAACTTTTTTATAGATTAAAAATGCGGGCTATTGAGCTACAGTTCTTGGTTTTGTGAACTTGTTTGTTGATCAGTGGTTCGTCTACTGGGACCATCCGCGCCACCATGATCTTCGCACACTCGACGGTATCAGCATTAAATACTTTACCTGACCAGCCTGAATCACGCAGATACCAGCTGCCGGAATGGAGACACCATGTACAACAGCCACACTCAGACACTGCGGTTGTAGGGAAAGTGAAACTATCCATTCGTATTCGTATTTTTCGATACAATTCTCTTCAACTCGATGATTTGTTTGGTTCCAACGTCTGGAACTATTAGAGCTGCTGAAGAGGCCATCAAAGCACTGTCGACAATTCGAACAAACCTCTTCAACTTGTATGATGCAACTTGTATCGATACCACGCGATAACCAACTATCAGTGATAATTGGTGTCAGTGAATTCTCGCGTGGTATCTCACCCAGCAATCGCTTGAATAGTCGATATCCTCAACAAAATGGTGCTTCGCTAAGGAGGCCGTCGGCTGTTGTATTAATAGATGTCCACAGAGATTGCACGCAGTGGTTGCACTTATCCGCCGTAAAGGAGTCGAGTGCTCGAGTCACACTACTGTCGGACTCGGACACAGTGGAGGTGGATCACCTCCATCGTGTCCTTTTACGAATGCAGCCGCTCTCTTCGAGCATTACCAATATCAAACTTGCAAGCTTTTTGATCATCAGACGGGATGAAAGAAGGTGAAGCGTATCTTACGGCGTGAAGATACTTGTGCCAAAACGCGAATAGTGAAGTCGGAATTTGATAACGGTTCTCAAGAATGCTAAAACTTGACCTCGATGAAAGATAGAGCGCTGCATGTAACGTGTACGGCGCCTTCTCAACAGAAGTTGTTGAGAGGTGGATGCAGGCTGTATCATACAGCGAAGGCAGTGTCCGAGACGGCGCCATGGCGATTTGAGCGATCATCCCCTTTCCAATACCACACTCATATCATGATGTGATGTGCCCGATGACTGCACGAAGGCGAATATTCGCTAAACTGCAGCATACTATCACCAAGTTCAAATACCCAGTTCTGTCATTACTTTAACTTATTATCAATCTTTGACTAAATAATATTATGACAAGTTGCCTTCAGTCTCGTCGCGCACAACAGCTTGAATCGGAGACGATATCGTAGGAAATGTGCACTGCCCCGCTCAACGCGACGTCCCCCCCATCAGCGCAAGCACACAAACTCCAGCACGGTCGTTCAAAGACGAGTGAGACCGTCCAAGTCTCCGATCCTGATGAGTTCTCACTCTCCGTTTTGCCAACCACCACGAAAGTCACCAACCGTTAGCAGGTTCCACCTCACTATAGTCCCCGTTGTCATGAAGCTCGAAGCAGGGATACCGACCAAGCAGCAACAACTGCCGCGGACCAATCCACGAGCCAAACTTTCAAGGAATCTTATCGTCACTGCCGTCGTGGCAGCCTTGCTTGTCGCGACGCAACTCGTCGCCTACAAGCCACACGTCGATACCCAATTGGCTAAGCACCGCATCCTACGCAGCTTGCAGGAACAACCAGCGCTTCGACTGTCGTTCCAGCTCAAACGTAAGGCCATGTACGTGCATGGAGCCTCCAGCTTTGACGTACTGGTAACACCGTCGCTCAAGCAGTCGCCCGAGAAAGATGCCGTTGTGTACGACGGCATTGCCACATTCGAGCAGGACGGAGAAAGGCACGACTACTCGCTCGTGGACGAAAACGCGTACTACACAAACCACCCGGTGGGTCAGAACGCGACCAAGTCGGGGTGTCTGCCAGCGGAATTTGTGCCACCTATCGAGACGGTATTGATTGCAATCGACACCGCCTACACAGTGACACATCTCGTCGCCACTGAAATGGCTGAGGTGGCGTGCCCCCGCGGCTCGATGATGGCTTTTACGTTTGCCGGGGAGAACTATTTGCTGTGTGCTCCTCACGTGCACAACGAGGGTTTTAAGATCATGGGCGAGGACCTGGACATCAATGTTCAGTACGAGGACTCGGTCCCGGTGATCGTGGCGCCATCAATCCCAACCGACGTGGAAGAGTATTGCGGCAAGGTGCCGTTCAACGATGCGCTCAAACCGTCGGCGACGTCGCTGTTTCATCGGTCGATCTCGGAGTGGGACCACCGAGCACTTCGCGCTCAGGAAGCGGAAAGTTGGATCTCGTCGTTGGTGTCGTCGGTGGTATCTGCCGGAAGTGGTGACTCCAGTGACTCTGGTTCGAGCAGTTCATGCAGTAAGACGCCTCGTCCGTGCGTGTTTGTGGCTGGTCTCGGTCAGGAGACCGACTACGGTCTGTCGACGACGGACTCGAAGCCGTACTTCGGGGATAAATTCCAAGACTATGTGCCATGCTGTTCGAGCATCCAGTACATTGAACTGGCCACGAGTCTGTATGCATGGTACGACTTGACCCTTGTCAATGAACTGGTTGGCTACCTTTTCGAGATTAGCCCCTCAAGCGACTCGAGCACAAAGGTTATCGCGGACACGATCATCTTTACGCACTCTTCGGCCAACAACATGCTGGCATACGCCATCTCTCAAAATCTGTGTTCATTGGACCCCACAACAACTTGGCTGGGTGCCAGCGCCCCCATGATCGGAAGCATGGGCTCCGACTTCATTCAGGAGGCATGCGACGGCACCCTCACTGGCGTCGTGTCCTCTCTTTTGGAGTTGCTGGACGAGTGTCCAGTAACCACCGGTAGAATCTCGTTGTCCTACGAAACGGGAAGCTACGCTTCATCGGAGTTGAAGGCGGCGTATGCGGCGGCACAGTCAGCTTTCGCCACGAACGTGGACGCTGTGATGTGTAGCAGCAGCTACAGCGGTCTGGCTTCAACCTACGAGGCCGTATACATTCTGGCAGGGAAGACGATCTCGCACAAGTCCTCAGACAATGATGGCCTGGTGGAGTATCGGAGCTGCGCGTTTGGACTCGACACATCTACTTTTTCGTCCTCATACACGAGCACGAACTACATGACGAAGCTCAACCACCAGGACTGCACGTTCCGGAACGGAGATAGCCTCTTCAGCGACGCGAAGAAACCGATGAAGTGGCTTCAGAACTTGCTGTCGTAGTACAGGAATACTACATGTAGTACTGTTCTTTAGCATGGACTCAAAGCGATATGAAATTGACAATGAGTGATGTACAGCTTGTATTAATAGTAACGTGGTGCCGCACAGTTCGCATGAGAGTCGAACTGAGCAGAACGCTTTGACTTTGGAAGAGATTGTTGCTCACGGTTTACGGGATACACGTCTAGCTCAGGCTGGGCATCTTGCAACGTGGAGTTGCGTCGCAGAGACCCACACATTCCACAATAGGGACGTTAATTGCTCCTTGCGATCCCCAAACGACAAGTTCTTCTCAGCCGCATGCTGTGTCGTCGCAAAGAGGCACATGCACAGGTTAAGTGTGCAGCACAAGTTGTGTCACAACATCCTTTTCACTCACACTTCAAGGTGTCGTCATGAATTGGTTGTTCCGCCTGCAGTCATACAGCAAACGTGGTACCCTCGCACAGCGCACAGCCCAATTCTCGCTCCCCGAATCGCTCTCCGCTGTTCCAGATGCATGTCGCCAATAGTCAATGTCAGTAAGAGCAAATCCCAACTGATAGTTCCCTTCGTTTGCACGTGTAATTCCACAACTGTTTGAGCCGCTCACATTATCGAGGCTCAACGCGCCTATGATAGCTTAGCATGGCGTCGAATCGAAAACACTTTCCGTTTGGCTTTGAGTCAGCTTAGCAACATGGGCCTCGAAGCAGGGGTAGCGAAGCAGCGTCAAGATGAATCACGCCCGAACCGTCGACCATGGGCTTCCTGGCGACTCGCGGCGATCGCCACGGTCGGCGCCTTGCTCGTCGTGACCCAATTGACCAACTACACAAACCACTTTCACGCACACCTTGCCAAGCACCGTATTCTTCGCAACCTGCAGGAACAACCGGCACTTCGTCTCACCTTTGAACTCAAGCGCAAGGCCATGTACGTTCACGGCGCCTCGACGTTCGATGTCGTGGCGACTCCAGCACCAAAGCGTTCGGCCGATGACAAAAGTATGATGTACAACGGAATCGCGTCGTTCGAGAAGGAGGGTGACTCGCACGAGTACTCCCTCGTGGACGGCACGACCTACTACACACGTCGTCAGAATGACCAGCTAGCATCGGAGGCCGAGTCGGGATGTCTTCCTTCGGGCTCTGTTCCGCCCATTGCGAGCGTGCTGAATGCCATTCAGGGCGCAACCACCGCTACCCAGCCTGATTCCTCGAATGACAAGTGTCCCGGCGGATCCGTTATGGTGTTCCAGTTTGTTGGCGAGAATTTCGTGCTGTGCTCGCGTCAATCGAGCTTGTCGTGGCTTCACGACGACGGATTCCAGATTTTCGGCAAGGACCTAAACATTGGTGTGAAGTATGAGCAGTCCGCACCGGTCATTGTGGCTCCGCGTGTGTCGACAGAGGAATTGACCTCATGCGGAAAGGTTCCATTTGGCGACCGTATCACTCCGTTGCTGCCGTCATTGCTGACTCGGTCTTTCTCTGAGTGGGGCCACCGTGTTCTGCGCGCTGAAAAAGCCGAGTTCGACCTCTTTGGCAGTGCTTGGGACCTCATCACGGATGACACTTGTGGCTGCAAGGGCGCTCAGCGAGCGTGTGTGTTCGTTGCTGGCCTGAGTTCGTATGAAGACCATGGCCTGACAGATGACGACCCGGAAGGCTACTTCGGAGACGAAATCGGAGATCACTCGCCATGCTGCTCGAGCAGGAAGTTCATCACGTTGGCCACGAAGGACAACCGCTGGAACGACCCTGTGTTCCAGAAACGTCTGGTTGATCTGCTCGTGGACGTGAGCGGTACGAGCGATCCAGCTACAGGAACCATCAAGGACACGATTATTGTCGGCCACTCGATGGCTAACCTCATTCTGTCCGGAGCCATTGCAGACAAAAAGATCATCCTTGACCCGTCGACATCTTGGGTAGCTGCAAGCACCCCCATGGAAGGCAGCATGGGCTCGAACTACATCCAGGAATCGTGCAACGGAGAGCAAAGCGGCTTTGTGGCTAGCATCATTGAGTTGTTGGGCAACTGCCCAGCAAACACTGGCGAGACATCGCTTGCCTACCAGGGCTCTAACTTCTCATCGCATCCGTTGAACGATGCCTACATTGCCGCGCAAGCTGCTTACGCTGCCAACGTGGATGCCGTCATTTGCAGCAACAGCTTCACAGGCTTGGTAACTGTGAAGGCGGCTGTCTACGCTCTAGCTGGTGAGATCTTACCGCACCACTCTTCTGAAAATGATGGCATCGTGGAGTATTCAAGTTGCGCGATGGGCCTCCCGCTTGACAGCTTCGGCACGTCATACAAAAGCATGCGCTATGTGGCTGAGCTGAATCACGTGGATACCTCGTTCCGCAATGGCGATGGCGTCTTTAGTGACGCAAAGAAGCCTTTGAAGTGGTTCGAGTGCCTTTTGTAGGTGGTGATAGAGATTCCAGGGTCTCGAACACTTTCACCTGTCGTGTTAGCACAGAATTTTGTTGTACAGATTGTATTGGTGTTTTAATGTCGGACTGGTGGTGAGAGCATAAGTATGGTGTAATTTGCCAGCTTTCTCAAACCACTTTTGAGTTTGTCGCACTTCTTGAACTGGAACTTCGTTGAGGGACGACGAAACATTTTAAAGTTTACTTTAAAAAGTCGATCAACGGCTCAGGAAACCCTCTCCATACAAAAAAACAAGTGCATAAATAGGGTTGTCAATTGTGCAGCAGCAAGCGAAATATTTTTGGCCATTGATACCCCATGTTTGGAAAAAGGGTTAGGTATACAAAACTGAAGAATGTCCATGGATTTCCATGTTTTGTCCATGATTTCTCTCAGAGACCTCAAATAAATTACGAATATCTTACGGAGACGGTCATTTATACGGACTATGTTTTACCATGTTCCAAAACATGGTAAAACATGTTGACAGAACGATGTGAAGAAGAACGACTGACTCAACGGCTCGGCTGTCCGAAACATATCGCACTCACTTTTGGCATGGGTTCAAACTGCATCTTATAATGTACTCTTGCCATGGCTTCACGATCAGCACCTGTAAAACATGGAAGAACACGGGAAACATGGAACTAAACATGTATTGATGCACTTAGCAAATTTGACACCCGTTTACTCTGCACACTTGCTACAGTCGCTAAAGTTGACTACGCTGCGTAGAACATCCCAGCGACGACGAAGCAGCCCGGTCTCCGAGTAGTCATTGCCTGCTTCCTTGAACATACGACGCCTGAAATACAGACAGACGAAAAGCCCACCGTTATCGCTGTCTATCTGGACGGGGCTGTGCACTGTAGTTATTGCGTACGGTTTCGGCATGCTCCTTCCACAAATTCTTCTACCAGCTCTTCCAGTAAATTGTGGTAGGCCCGCTTGTGAAGGCTATCGCAGCAATAAATAGTGTTCCTTGGGCGGTCGACTACCAAGCAGGTCCAATGGCTGTCATTACTATTCATAGGCTTGGACACCAAATCCTTGACACCACTTGCTAACAAACTCAGTGTTAGCGGCGGGATGCGCTTGCCTTTGTCTGGTGCAGGAGTCTTTAGCTGCGGTAGAAATATGGTAGTGCTGCTGTGGTTTCTTGCCAGCGTCATCGAAGATGCGTGAATGTAATTGTCATGAAACCAACACTTTGCCGGAGCACAGTACAAGTGAATCCATTCCAGATGAAATCCTTCGCCGAAACCCGAAAGGCGCTCGCATGGCGATGCTTCAATCATTCGCTCCACGAGTGATTCTACTCCTTCTCCATTGACATGTGCATGCACCTCGTTCATCAACCACGAATAGCACTGCGTCTAGTTGATATATTCAGGCGTCATGCTCCATAGAAACGGCATAACCATAAGCTGTCGCTGCGTGAATTCGCCGACCGTACTATCCAGCTCTCGTCACTTGCTTCCGGAGGCTTACTGACATCCATAGTATCTCCATAATGTGTCATGCACTCAATCAAATCCAGCGCCGCTCTCAATGTGGTTTCCGGTAGGCTATACGGCGCGCAACTTTCTGCAGGAACACGTTCGGCAACCGCCATCTTCTTGTTTTTGTGTCCGCGGAAACGAACCTCGAACGTGTTCAGGTACGACGAGAGCGCCAGTAGTGAAGGCTTACGACTTTTCAGGAACTCCTCAACGTGCGTAACGTCATCGCCACGTAACGCGTTCCTTAGCTTTGCTCCATTGTTGAATTCTTTCCTTTCTGAGTTTCGCCGGCTATCTTCTGCAGCTCTGTTCTTTCGCTGACGACCCAATTTTGGCGTGCGTGGATTGAAGGGACTCATTCCCAGCGCCGTGACACTTTCTGATGCTGTTTTCGAGGACCTTACTGATCTTTTTGAAGTGGAATTATCATCTTTTGGCGCTGCGGCCAACTCGCCAGCAGCTTTCGAATGAAAACCAGTGGTATTTGCCGTGTGCACTGTGTTATCCTTTACTTCGTCCGCGCATTCAACGTCTGGAACAGCAGCTTGAGTTGGTGAGACCTCACTGTCTGAGTTATCGGCCTTCGCCGACGTCAGCGGGATGGAGGTTTCGCCTCGCGCAAATCCCCCCACCATGTCTCTAACTGAACTGGTCGAGAGCGGCATGAAACGTTTCGTCGGGTACGTCTGTCAGCTCTGAAGTGAACATGCCGAAGACGCTTTGCACACTTTTATACTTGTCGCGCTCGGTCATTAGTTTCTCCCGCTTGACGTCGCCGTCGCCGGTGATGATTCGTAGCGGTACTTCAACGTCAAGCACCTTCTCTTCCAACGTGCCAACGCGAAGCCATCTTTCCGAACACAACATGGTCAAAACAGGTTCACAGCATGACCAAACGTGATAAGGTGTTAGAAACATGGCCACGACGTGGTCAGAAATATGGTGGTTACCTGGCAGAGATTGACGCGTATGGGATCGTGACAAGTCCAGCAGTGTGCTTCCGATATATCATCGCGTGCCTGCATGGCAACTTCATCGTTGCCGTGAACTTGCAAGTACACATCCAGTCAAACTTGTCGACACGGTGCGACCGACCTTCGCGACACAGCGTGACGTACAGCTTTTTCATCTGCAATTTTGTAACTGTGTACATTCTCAATGTTGATGGCGAACTTGTATTCCGTCACAAACACGTCAGCAAGCCACACGATCGTCATGCCGAGCAACTCATTCATTTCCTCGTGTTGATGTTCAGCTTTGTTCCAGGCATAATAACACTAGTCACGTATTCAGCTTCTCGACGACGCTGGTACATAATGACTATGTCTAAACATTACTCCATCGACGTTGCACTATCCAAGTCTGCTTTCAGTTTGCCGAAAACGTTTTCCAGCCGGTTGTTTGTGTTGTTTCTGAAGTGTGACAGGTCCAATCGGTAACACGTGACCCAAATCTCCTTGCAATCCATCCAATTCGCTTCAAAATATGCCCACAAAGCGTCACGTTCTCCACGACAGTAACTTGAACTCGCCTGCATGGTGCTGAAGCTCCTCATAGGATTTCGAGTATACCATGTTCGCGACGCAAAAATCCATCTGCTTCAGAACATCACTAGGGTAAGTCCCATACTTCTTGTCGTTGCGAATATCACCGTGACGCCACTTGATCACATGGAAATGACACAACTAAACACTTGCCTTCGGGAGCATCTTCTTCAACACCTCGATTTTATTCAAATCCTTGTCGACGATGATCACTTTCGTCTGTTCCCAGTTATTATTGGACTAGAAATGCTCCACAATTTTCATCATATGCCAGTCAGCTTTGCGCTCGATCACATAGTGTTGAATAGCTTGTCCGTTTCCGTATTGGTCCATGACCATGAGAGTGCAAAGTTGATAGTTGTACCTACAGGGTTAGGCTAGAACGAAACATGGACAAACATGACGGACAATAATGGTCAGGCATGATTTTAGAAACATGTTCAGAACATGGCAGGAACATGGTTAAACCATGGATCGGTCAGACGGCTTTGTACCTGTTCGTCTTCTGCGTGCAGTCGATCAACAACAACGCGGGGAATCTTCGGTACAACTTGCGCATGTGTTGAGGATTGATCGATACTACGGCGGTGTACGGCCGGCCGTTCTCATCAATGCAAGCCCCGTTACCAGATGCTTCCAAATTGAAGCACACCAGCAACTCTGCTACCTGGTTTTCGTCGCTCACATCCTAACACAGTACACATCCTTAGTCACTGTTTCTGCCCAACCATGACACCTTGGAGGTATGCGTATCGGACTTCTTTATCTTGACGATGAGGTTGTACACATCTCGCCTCTGCACACGGTGTGTATAACTATCACGAATGTAGTCATACACCCGACTTGATCTGCTTCCACTGGCAACCATGAGCTCCACGTCACTCATAATTGATGAACTCGCAGGTAGTTGACGGACCGACGAGTACGCTTCGTAAACAGCTTTCAAAACGGGATGGTTATGTCCGTAGAAGGGGAGTTGAACTTGAACTCGCCACTTTCCACTTGATTTGTGCCCTTACTTGAGCCACGAAACGCACTTGGCAACCCATGTTGTTACTGCTCTGGAGTGACCGTACACCTTTGGATCGAATACGGGACTTCCACCCGTGCGAACAAATATACACTCGTTGGTACGGATCAAGTGCTTCAGGTACAAGCAGCAATTCGAATGCAGGTGTGCACCCTTCAGGTTCGCAATTAGACGGTTTCTGATACGAATGTTCAGAGTCTCCGAGACCACCAAGATCAAAATATTATCGGGCTGGTACTTGGCTAGGTCCTTCTCGATTTTTTTTCCAACTCTTGTGGTACCGCTTGAGTTCAGGGCATACACAGCGCTTCATTACAATCCGTGAAGGCACGCTTGCACGAACGCGAACCATCACCGGGCGTTCCAGATGTGTCTTCGCTACTATCATATTCGCTTTTGCTAGATGAACTGCTGACCGAATCCGCCGATCCTTCCTTTTCGTTCGCAACTTTCTCTTCGTTGTCGCCGTTTTCCCCATCCTGCACATCGCTTTCTTACTCCCTAATTGACTCTGCGTCCTGTGCAGGTGGTATGCCATCACTGTGACTCCCAGCAGTGCTTCCCACAGCATCGTGCTCGACTGATGAGTTTGCCACCTCAGCGCCTTTGTCCTCGCTATTCTCGCTGCTCTCTGCCTCCATTCCAATACCTCATAGTATGCGAGCGGTATTCTTAGTGCAGACCATAGTCCTGAGTAAGCCAATATACATACGAAATATGGTCACGACATGGTCGAAACATGGATGGCACATGGTAACATGTTTGCATCCATCCATTCCCCCTGATGTACGTACGTACGGATCTGTGCGTGCCCACGGAGCTACTGAGGAGTGACAACCTGCATGTTAATGCTTAGCTTGCCATCAAGCGTAGCACACACAGCATGATTCGTACCTCTTGCTGTCCTCCATTCCGCGTTGGACGCCGCTTTTTCTGCTCCCGAAGTGACAACGTGCCACGCACCCTCGTTGTATGCAGCACCCGTGCTTCTGACCCACAGAAAACAGCGATACAGTCGCCAGCAACACGTAGCATCTCAAACGCATGGCTATGAGCATAATCGATACCTGTTGGGCCACCTGGAGAGAGGGGGGGGATCAGATACGGTAGGAAGACACACCAGCAGGCGTAGCGGGGAGGGGTTCGAGTCGACGGCGCGCTGAGCAAGGTGTGGTCCGAGCTTCGGCGGGAATGACGCGTGGCAGAATGAGTGGCTGGCTGGAGTCGTAATTTAAAATTGAACGACATTTATAAATTACAATCATGGCCCAATCATGGGTCAAAAACAGTTTTAACCTAAACCTCTAAACATGAGCTGTACATGTATATTTCCCGAATATAGTTTTTACAGCAAGACGCAACTTTTTTTCACCAATCTGATCGAACCAGATTGCATTTCGTGAGCAGCATCGAAGGAATTCCCATAAGCCAGTAGACAAGTACTGGAATGTGCCGGAGGGCGAGGTGCTTTTCCATATCGCAGTAGAAATGCGCTAGGTTCGCATTGCATGGTCACATTATGTGTATTCACGTACTCATCGGTTGATCACACAATTATTAGGGACAGATGCGATACGGGCGAGTTATCCGTTCTCCTCGAGAAGATAATCTCCCAGGTTTAGAGCTAAAATGTTGTCTTATTGCTTAGTTTATGATAGACCCGGGCTTGCACAGTTATTTATTCATAGATCGGAGGGTCAAACATCATAAGGAGAAAAGGTTTTGCTTTACCTGACGTCGCTTAAAGATGAAGATCTGAAAAATAATTTTACCTCTCTTTAAAAAAAGGTAGTCGGTCTCCATGCGACGTCGAGAGGCCTGGCTGTTGTGCTCGCTTCCAACTTAATAAAGAATGACCAAGTCAAGACCAAGTCAAGACCAAGGGCAAGCAGCTGGTGCTATGCCTGTGACTACGGAGCGTGGGAATCGCACGTCTACCGTGGAGATTCCAGCTGGAGATGAAGGGATTACAGGGACGCAAGCTGTAGAAGGTATTGACCAGCTACATACGGAGACAGGGAGCGCTCGTGGAGCGGGTGAACAAGCACCAGTCGAGGAAGGTTCTGTTCAGTCTGATGTGGATGCCTGCGTGCTATAGGAAGACCTGTAAGACGCTAAAACTGGAGATGAAGGCGCATTTTGAGCATATAGACAGCAAGGGTGCAAGCGTGTTGTTCACGTAGCTTGTGTTTCTGATATATTGGCTTCCTTTGGCTCCAGATCGCGTTAGCAAGGTGGCGTGTAGTAAGCACTGCTACAACTCTGAGACCCCCGGAGGCTTGAAGCTGGATCGTCTACCAGCACCTTTATCTTGAAGCCCAAGAAAGGTAGTGATACTACTATACCCGCTCGTGCTCCCTGGTCGAGTACTCGACCAGTCCATCTTCGCTCGAATTCTAATCGCAAAATAGATTCCGCGTCATCGCTGTTGAAGATCCCTCATTTCTAGTACCCTACGGAGGCGACGAAGCGCTTGCTGTCGTACGGAGAAGCCCACCATCCCGATAAACGCATAATCTTCTCTCCTGTTGCAAAAAATGGAAAGGGGCCGTCAATTTTTGCTGCGTTTGATTGGACGAAACTCTTTACGATTGTCGCCTCTGTCAAAAAAGAAAGAACACATATATGATAGAGGCATTAAACAGCTCGTACCTAAGCGAGCGCAGTAGCCACCAAACAGAAGTACCTGTAGGTACTCTGACGATTTATGTCCTAGTGGCGCCAAGCACGTGAATAAACGGTTATATCACCAAATAGATTACATCGAGACATTTCTACAAATGCGCTCGAGTGTCTACAAACACGAGCATCAAACATGTCACTTGGATGTAGGTATGTTGGCGTGCTCCTCAAAGGTTGTGCGATTGATCGGTGGGCACCTTCAGTAGCTGCTTGCAACGATGGCAGTGAGATCAGACATAGCGATCGAACAAGACAAGGAAATGAGTGCCTGTGCACCAGTGAAGCGGTGTAGCAGGTGAGACGTTTACCTAGAAAGCACTACTGTCGTATCGCTTGTTCATCGACTTGAATAGTGTTGATGCTGGGCGATATCGTTATTCATGCGAATTAAAAACTCCGTTATAATTTCAATAGTCCCTACTTGCTACATAAATGTACGTTCCTAACAACTTGTCATTCACAACTTGTTTGATACGCTGCGTTCTCCAGAATCTGGGACACTCTTCATGTTGCTAATATATGTAACTGTGGCGTAGGCGTCAGCAGGACTGCACGACACCTCGCAGCTCAGATCATCGCCGCCCTGTTGCGCCACGGCGAACAGCACCTTCACCAACGTCGTACGCCTGTGCGTCGAGTCCCGTCACCTCCATGTTCAGCGTGGTTTGTGCGGTCGTGACCTCGTCTACCCTCATGATCCGTAACCTTGGCCGTCTCCGTCACCTCCGTGGTCTTCTGGTCGTCTCCGTTGTCTGTGACCACCGCCCCCCGTTTCACGTCGTCTCCAGGGTGGCCGACATCTGCCACTGTCCTTCGCCGATAAGGAACTCTTCTCTCTGGCTTCTCATATGAAAATGACTGGCTCCAATACGCGGAGGTGTCACAAGAATGGATGTGATGTGTAGGACAAGGTGACTCGGACATCGATATTTCGGAAACTTATTCTTGTTCGGTAAATTACCCTGAAATACAGTAGACTTGCTAATATTGGCCTCTTCTTGTTTGTGCCTTTTTATCCAGTTCCAAAAACAATCCGCTTGCTGCAAATTTGACAACTCTAATGCAGCCATGCCCACCTTTTTGGCTCTGAAATTAACTCTTCTAGTCCCGCTTCTTATGCTGTATTATACTACTTGCAGTACAGGATAATATACAACTTGATCAAAGTAAAGCTGGTGCCCTTGATGAAATTAGCCCTCTTTTAGCAATGGAGCCGGGCCCGTACCATTCATGACGCCAACTGTCAATTCTGAGTTCATGATTGGCTAGATTGCTAGGTGCACTCGCTAAATAGTAGTGAGAAATGACTGTCTTATGTGTTACCCTTCCAGAAATGTTTTACTATAGCAATGCTCCCAGTGATGGCTCACGCCAAACCATTGGTGTGGGCAGACGTTGGCTACTGCGGAGAGCATGAACTCCGCTTCGCGCGGCGGAAACTTTTGCCCATTTGTCAATCAAAGCTTGTGCTACAAAAAAGGGGCAAAGTTTCCTCCGGATAGCCCATGGTACGCTTGCACTCACTGATCCTCCGCTACTTCTGCATCTTGCGCTTCCTAAATCTAGCCTCTTTCTCGTGTCTGGTGAGATAGTAGACCGGTTCTTCCACGTAATGTGCCAGATCTGGTGGCACTTGTCTGTGTTTCCGCTGTTTTCACGGCGGGTCTTGTTGCAGAGAGACACACGGCCGCCAAAGATACGTGCGCATTCCTCGCAGCAGAATGACGTCTCGAAGCTACGGTATTGCTTGTCTGAGTAGACCAAGGCTACCTTGCACATACACTGACGCACTTTGTTCTTGTGTGCGTCCGTGGGTTGGTTAGCGCATGCAGAATCCCTGCTACTGGAGTTGAGAGCAAGCTTTGTGCAAGCATGAAGTCTACCGTTTGCTGCACCAAAAGCTTCACCCGGAGTCGAAATTTGTAATCCGCGTGTGTAGGCACTGTTTCCCCCTTCTGTTTCACCCCCAGTATGTGCACGATGAATCTGTTGACGAGTGACGTGTCAACGATGGCGAAGAATATTCCAAATAAGATGTTATTGTTGTAGGAACGGCGGTGTAGTGATTTCTGGACCAAACAGCGATGCAATCGTAGCTGATTATGCTAATCTACTCCGCCCATGTCATTTTTGTAGGTGCGCCCAAGCTTAGGGCGAGGGCCATCAAAAGATGGCGCCGTCCCTTTACGTTTCCGCTGCACGATCATTCGGTTTGTGCTGCAGCCCGTCACCGTGAAGATCACGATGTGTGTGGCTTTCCACGAAGCAGCAACCAGTCCGGGAATATGCTGGTTTCGCACAACTCGGAACGCTTCTTTAAACTTTCCTTTTCGCGGCGCTGGCTGTTTCTTTTGACTTGGAAACTGAATGGAGGTTCTGCTGTATCTTCCTGGACATGGTTCGAACCAGGGCGGGCGTGTGCTGTATCCGAACAAGCACGGGTTTCCGCGGCACTTGCATCTGCTGGATCAGACAGCATAAGGTTCACACGTGCGGGAAATGTGTGGGTACTTTAGTACGCGAGACGTCTTAGACGCTCGCGTGACCCTATGAGAAGATTGCTTGCGTATAGCTTGCGTATAGCTTGCTTGTGGTAGTTCCGGATGCTCTGAGGCAGGAGGCAGAGGGGGGCAGTATCAGATGCCATGACGACCATGTCGTCTCAATAGGAGCTACAGTAGGCTGTGTACGGCTAGCCGCTGCCGCATCAGCACTTTGAGCGCGTCCAGATGCCGCGGTTCCCGAGGCTGAATCTGGTGAAGAAGAAGAAGGAGTGATCTCCTCGAGCGTGGCGCCAGGAAGAACGCCGAACTGGAGCCATCCACGACGTTTATCGTAGGCCATCATCGCTTTTTCACCTGCATCACATCACTAGCTTCGTAGTCTCGTAGCAAATAATTTTGTGGAACGTTCTCGTGAAGTAATCAATGTCTTCCTTTCCTGGAACAGTTCCTCCTGGACAGACGTAGCAGTAGTCTTTGTTGAGATCGATCGGAGGCTTGGTCTTCCAGCCCTACTTACTCAAGTCTCGCTATAGTTTCTTAAACGGGTTTTCCATGTTGATGGAGGAAGGGCACGAGATAATGTAGCCTGTAACTACCTCTATCCACCCGATCGCTGCCGAAGTTGGGCACACCTACCCCTACCGTGACACAGACATGCGACCGATCGGTCATCTTTAAGATTTGAACAGGCCCCACATAAACCTTTATATGCGAGAATTTTAGATTTTTCGTTGTGTCGCTGCATATTAAAACCTGTCATAATCTTCTGCTGTATTATACAGCATACGGAACTAGAAGGGTTAACCCTTATAGGGGTGCAAGCGTGGAGCCCCTACAAAGTCTAGGAAGAATTCAAGAATTGTAGTAGTACCTACAGATAGCTCTCTAATCTCGAGACCGAAGATTCTCTTTCAAAGTGACAAAAGGCAACGCTACAGCACCTCATAGGAATGGTCGGTCGTGCTCCCCAGCCTCCCTTCGGTGCCGAAGGAATATTTCTATACATGTATATAGTATTGTGATCACCACGTATTTTGTCCCCGCTTTTTAGAGCACAACTCAGTGTTCCTGGTGGATTTGAATACATTAAATTGAACCTATATGATGCTGGTAATATGGATGTAAATGAGAGTGAGCTGACTTAAATATGGGTTGTAAATGCATGTGTCGTGGCCATCCGTATACAACTGGGCGTTCAAGCGATACATAAGTCCGCCATGTACCGCTCTGACTTCAGATGGTATGCTGTCGTCCTCCATTTTTGCGTACATGTACAATTTATCCTGTTCCGTACGAACGAGAGGCGCAAATCTTCGGCACCAATCTTGACTGCAACCTGCACTTGCCTTGTGCTCCGTGAGCAATATCTATAAATCCCTTGGAATGGCCACGTTCGCCCCGGCGTTCAGAAGGATTTATAAATAAATCGCGCTATTATATACCGACCGCAATTAGCAGTACAAATCGGTGTTACTCGCGCTAATCGTGATAATGGCGAGGGGTATATATAGCAAATGAGAGTGCTTCGATATAAAGCGATCGTTTAATCGAGATATTTTCAGGGGAAAGAGGCAAAATGCGTGGTTATCACAATAAGTTTTCACATAACTCATACTTTATTCAAATGAAAATACTCGTCACGAGAGAGGCTATTCGACCCCCCTCCATTTTTTGGGGTCAACCTTCAAGTCGTGCGCAACTAGCGTTTTGGGTCAACCGATGATCAAGAAATATCACGCCAGGCAGGTGCTATAGTTAGACTTCCAAAGTTAAATTTTACTCAATCATTACATTTCTCTCACAGCTATAGTTGTGTAGCTCCAATCGCATCGCATGTTGATTGAGGGTAGATTATTGAAAATAGATTTAGGCAGTAGTGCACCTGGTCCATTGTGTAGTGTAGCATAGTATAAACATAGCACTAAACAGGTGATCTGCCGAGACATCCCATGTTTTATCTACTGGAGGCGCAACTGATGCATCAAAGCCAACCATCGGGATCGGATTCGCATGAGTGATGGTCATCAAGTTGAAGTTAGCGACACGAGCGACGACTTTGAACTTCCCGCTGGTGTTTCGACTGTCTCAGGCTCGAGGTCGGTGAACTACCAAGGGTATCCCTACGCGTACTACCGTGCAGATACTACGATGCACTATCGGTGCAGCGCGTATCACCGCACTCACTGCAGAATGAAACTGTTTGTGTCGAGACTGGGTGCCGTAGTACGAGGGACCCATAAATCTAGTTGTATTCCGAAACTGCGTCACATGCCGACTGGGTCACCTCCTACTTTCGTGAATTGGAAGCAACAAATGCTGCTGGCCACATATGATATCTGTGTGACTCTCACTCCAAGTGAAGTGTGGCGACTTTTCCTGGACTAGTTCTATAGCGGCGATAACGTCGTTGCCCAGGGCGCTACTAAAGAGCATATTTTGGATCGTCTCTATCGGACCAGGAGAAACCATTTCGGTCGGGAGATTTTGGGCAACTAGAGACGGAGCCCTTATGCGATGTCAAGCGCAGTCCGGGACTGAAGTTCTTTTAGTTCCACTTCGCCTACTACAAAACCAAAGCCCCCCCATTGAGTGATTGGTTGGGCTCATCCGCAACTCTTTGACCGCATTAAGCAGCGCCAATGCTCCATTTTCATTGACGCAACCTAGCGATGTGTACCAACTCGATTCTACCAATAGATGATCGTCATGATGTACGACCCAATTTGGGAGCTCTACATGCCCATTTGATATTCACTGACATCAGGAAAGACACCTCAAATATACGAACTGCTGCTGCACTACATCTTCGTCGCTTCTAAAACGAAGCTAGATCCAGCTCACATTGTCTGTGATTTCGAGTTCACGATGATTAAGGCAGTCAAGAATCAGTTTCCAGATTCTAGAATCGTTGGTACTTCAAGCAAGCGTTGCGACGGAAAATGATCAAGTTATAGATCACCGAAGCTGAAGCACATTTGGCTATGTGCGAAGGATGCATCGGCCGATTCACCGTGATTCGACGTTACGACATCCGGTTTCGAAGAATCCCGGATGTTCACCGCATGATCACCATGATTGTGGCGATCAAGGTATCGCGTATTCAAGGACGAAATTCGGGAAGTATTCCAAGAAAACCTGGATCAAGCAATTTGTGCCCGAATGGTGGAATGTCAACGGTCTAACCAAGACATTATCAACCGGACGAACAACCCCCTCAAGTAATGTAATCGTACCCTCTATGAGGCCTTCTCGGTTGCACATCTTGACGTGATTCACTTCATCAGTGTCATCGACGAGCAGAGCCGAAAAAATGTCCGCTTTATTAGCGACATTACTGAACGCAGAGCTAGTGCTGCAGCTCAAACCGAACCCCAGCGTGCACCACGATTTGAGTCAAAATCTGACTTGAACATTGACTCCGACTCGGATCTGGATGTTGATGACTCAGACTTTGATGATTCAGTCCGATGATGCTTCAGTGACGTCGATGTCACCAGAGTATTAACCCTTTTGCTCTATCATATTATACTTCAAATTTGTATCATCATTGAATTTAAGTGCAAAACTTACCTAAGTGTTGGTTTTGCTATGTCTTCCACAACACGAACTAAACAATTTGACGGTTCTGTAAAATTTTCATTTTTCTGTATTTGTAAGACCTACAAAATATGCTGGTTTTAGTTATTTTCCGCCTAACCATCTATTGGTTATTAATGATAAGTACTCTGATGGACGAATTTGATTGGTATAGCAGCAAAGGGTTAAAGTGCATATTAGCAATTCATAATACCCATTTTCATAATTTGTGCACAAATGGTGAATGCATTCTAAAACCATTTGGTGTTTCAAAATATTAACTTGATTTCCACTAAAATGAACGTTTTTTTCAAAATGATTGTAAAAGTAGCTGGCTCTAGGCAATCGAGAACGTTTGTGCCCAGGGAATGATCCCATCGACTGTCTGTCAAACGACTTCGCGGCTGAAACCTCGCGGTGGGAAACGTCCGCTAATTTCAGTCAGTCTGATAATACGAGATGCTCACTTGAAGGAGCGTGGTGGGCGGCCCAAGCCTTTGGTTATGTCTCAGATCTGACGGAGGATTTGCACACGACACTTACCACAAGCTGCCGAGCTCCTTTCAGGTGTGGGATTTATCCCACGCCACCTGATAGACAACGGCCTATCTAGCCTTACGGGCATACTAATATTCCAGTGCAAAATCAACAATATTTAAACGTTCACTTTCAAAAAAAAATATTTGATCATCACTACAACAAATAAGTTTTGGAGTTGTATCACATATGACAAAATATAGCCTCGGTGTGAATCAAACCTATGATCAATTTGATCCAAAGTAGACCCAAAAAGCGAGTTATGCACGACTTAACCTGCGCAGAGTTTGACCTCCAAACCATCACTCCCAGATTTCATCACTTTGACACGATTCATGTTAGGCAAACGTACACTGGTAGGCCTCCGAAATACTCATTGTATTGAAGATCCAATACAATAATTCGCACTCAATAAGTTATGTTTAAGGTGCTTTTTCGTCAATATCTTAATTTACTGGTTCCAACCAGTATTGCTTTTTTCAGAGAACACTTGTTTATGGCATCCACAGCTGGCCTCTACCGACATCAGATAGCGTAAGTACACCACACTTCAAGTCTCTGCTTGGGTGACTGCAAGGCAAGATCTAGCAAGCTCTAGTGCTATCAAATCAATAACTAATTCTGCAATTTCCGCTTTAACCATGGCCCCAACTATCCTCTTCAAGACCAAGCAAGTTTGCTCCTATTTCTTCACGTCGCTGCTCGACGCGCAGGCAGAGCCAATGGCGTACTTCCGCATTCAGTGTGTCACCGTTCTCAAGCAAGATGTTAAGACTGGTTACTCCAACCTCTTCAACTATGAGCTGAAACTGCAGCGGGGCTGCTTAGCACACGTCAGAGGAAGACGTAGACTTGGTGAGCCTCAACACATTTCCTTGCCGAACTTCTACAGTCCTTATATGATAAAGATTCAAGGAATACATTTCCTTCCAAAACAAGACTAATATTAGAGAACTTTAGTGGTTGGACTATCTCCACATTGGAACAAGAGAAATCCATAAAAAGTCGTAGATAAGTTACGGATAAATTTCAGGCCGATGTTCTAATACTTTGTTCCAGTGGAAAGAACGGGAAGCTTCGTTGTTCCTCTGGATTCTATTTTTGGATCATCGGAATTTGATACGTTTTCTGTCCCAAAACGCTGAGTTAGTCCAACAACTAAAATTCTCTATTGATTCTCTTATCTGGAGCAAGGCCGCCTACCATGTAAATGTATCGGGTTAACTAGCAAACATAGTTACCCTCAGTCAAATGAACATTGAATGGCCCAGACGACCCCGGTATCCTGTACCATATACCATATAGAGTGTTGATGTAGCTCACACCATAACTTCCGTGTAACCCGGCTACAGAAACAGTACCCCAACTACGACGCCACGATGACGAACAATGGGTTCAACTCAGACACACTCGTGAACTTTGTAGATCAAAAGAGCTAGACCGGTACTGCTGGCTCGACTTCACCACCGAGTGCAATCTCCCTTTCTCTTTCTCCGAAGATCCCACCGTCGAGAAGTACACGACAATGAAGCGGAGTTTTACTGTGACACTGATTAAGTACGCGGTCTTGCAAACCAAGGAGGTCGAGATCATGAATAGCGATCTACTTCCGCTCCTGTTTGAAATTGTCGACGGTTGGAGCTTCCAATCCGCGTACTATGTGCGATTTTGCCGTTATCGGACACGGCCAGTGCTCTGAGAAGGTGTTCTTGGCGTTAGTGCCGATTGTCGATTAGGGTGCCGAGGCCCAGACGGCTGAGAGCGGTGTTGCTTTTCTCATGGGCATCCTTCCTTGCTTTCAGCGCGACATCAGCAGCATGTCTTACCTCGAGACAGAAAATCGCTCGGGTAACCCGAGACTGGCCCATTTGCTGCAGGTCTCGTATATCGGGTGCGCCAGCCATCGCCTAAATTTCGCGGTGAATCTCTACCTGCCGGACTACAAGCTTTGCTGGAGCGCCAAAACCACAACTTTTATCCGCAAAACTCTCCAGAAATACCGATAATATCAAATAATATCGCAATATTACCTGAGGTACCAGCCTTGGTGAAGCAGCGCAGCTTCCGTATAAGCCGTTGTTCTTTTGTTTTGGGCAAAAATACGAATTTAGGCCCGGTGCTTCGCTCAACAACGAGATGGAGCTCAGCATCTAAGATGGCCGACCGCTATTTGCGCATCTTGGACACTTATGATGACGACATCACCTCGCAGATACCGACATGTCGACAGGAAAAGCACCAGCAAGATCTCTGCTCGTCGAGCTTGGTGACTGCCCGTCCGCGACCATGGCAGTATGACCGCTTGACGCTTTTCGACGTGCACGACGTCTTTAATACGCTCATGGAGAAGCTTCCAGCGGTCGACAAATATCTTGCCGCTAGCGCTTCTATTGTGAAAGGCCCTGTCTTCGAAGATGCGCGCGTGTTGGCGTTGGTGGGAAGGAGTGACAATCTCACGGACGGCCAGCAGCTGATACTGTACCCGTTCGAGACAACACCGGCGGCCGACACAAGCCATCAATGCACGATCAATGGGCACCCACAAGGCTGCGCAGACAAGGTACTGGCTTCGTGGAAGAAGCAGTGCACGGCGGAAGCGGTTCGGAGGTGTGCAGCACATTTCGCCTACTTTGAACACGGTTGAAAGGATGTTTAGCGTCGCGAAGCACACGCTGTCGCATCATCGAGAGCGCATACTGCCCGTACATCTCGAGACTATTCTGTTTCTGTAGCGAAATAGGCGCTATTTGGAGTGCAGCTACAGTTGCTATGGTTTACGCACAGTGAAAGGTTGGCCAGGTTGAGGTAATGTGAACAATAATTCTCACATGTCAATACACTTACCGTGATCCCAATAACTTGCTTTGCTATAGTCTTTGTTGGATACAATATCTTATTTCTTAAGGCAACCACATTACTATTATCGGAATACCTGAGTACAGCTCGCTTTAAGTTCCCCAAGGCGCGGCCACGACAATCAAACGTACTATCATAATAGAAGTATTAATACCTGTGTCAATACACACGTTTGGCTAAGTTATAACCACATTAACCCAAACAGGACCAAAGTTAAGGACAAAAAGTAGGACCAAACGTTCGAGCCTTGTGTTGACAAGGGTTTTGATAGATGCAACCTCTTAATTCCACGGATGTAAAGCTTTTTATTCGTTCTATAGGTGATATGTCTATAGTAATGTCCACCATTGTGCATCAGGCTAAAACCGCAGTCATAAAAGCGTCACTAATAACATATCACTTTCCAGTTTTGTCCTTGATTCAAGGACAAATTTATCGAAACAATTTGAGTTCACTATGTGGATTTTGCCTTTGAAGGCCACTGTTCTAAAATAAAAATATGGTATAAATGACACTCATCGATTAACCTAGTCGACCATGCCTTTACTACAAACTCTAAGTCATGTTCGGTCCTTTTTGCGGGTTCTAGGACAAAACCGTGGAACGTACAGCGTACTTAAGCGAAGTTTTGTCCTTGAATTAAGGACAAAAAATGTTGGGGATAATTTGATGATCGAAGGATTGGAAATGACACGAGGTCGCTCGATCGTTGCTTTGCCTGTCTGAACAGTGCAAGCAGAGCCTGCTTTGCGACTCGCATGGATTTGTTTTAGCTGGGTCTTCTCCCCGATTTGCAGTGTCTTCATGTGAGCCACGAAAGTTCGGATGGTGAAATCGTCAAGCCCGAATACACGAAATGCAGCAAATAATTTGCCAGGATATTCGGAAGTCAATTGTCGATTGAATACCAGTCTTGCATGTCAAGCAGGCTCATTGGCGCTGGGACTGGGACAAATTTCTGCACGCCCTTTCTCGAGATCCTGACTGGATATCCGGCTCTGCGATTGGTCACTTTGGAAGATGTACGGTTGTGACGTGCACGTGCGACAGATGGGACCCAAGATGTATGGAACAAGGCGCTTGAGGGAAATGGGCATCACAGGTCGGAAGTGCTCTCTGCGAGTAGAGAGGACTGCGCTCCGTCTGGACCGCCGACCTCCCGACGGTGGGTTAGCCTCAACTGAAGGCGTAAAATGCTCCGGGAACGTATCCCGGGAGACATCCCGCCCCTAACTATGCTCAAGCTGCAAAACAAGTAGTCCAGCNCAATTTCAAGATGGATAGAGTCCCCAGTGTGTGGATTCTCCAAACCGACTAGAGATGAATGCATTTCACGACCAAGAGCACTCGTGATCTTCCAACTGGAAAAGCACCGTCCGAATGGAGGTGTTGTTTCAGAACGGAAGCACTAACCGTGACTCTCCCGATGAAGCATCCATGTGGATACTGATCGCAAAGTATACAAAGATCAAGATATTAACGACCGACCAAGACGACCACCCGNGATGGGTCGACGTCGACCAAAGAGCATACTGAAAGCAAGATAATGCAGGAAGTGCTTCAAGGACGCAGAAGAGTAGCCTCACAAAGAATAGCAAAGATAACAGAAACAGAGTTCGTTTTGCCTGGAAGGTGACAAGACGTTTGGAAAAAAACTGTCGAAGGACCAAGTGCTGCACGCCCGAATCTGGACACGTCGACATCGGGGAACGTCGTCGTGTGAGCTCTCGT